>RHLP01000277.1:0-58605 GCA_003719405.1 Aspergillus incahuasiensis | reverse complement strand
CCCTCCAGCTCCCCCACCAACCCCTCCAGGAACCCCAACGCCTCCCGCAACGAGGTCGGCAAGGGCAGACACTCCTCCAGCGCAGCCCTAACCGCCCCCTCCCCCTTCTCCGCAACAACAGCCATATCCGGCCAGCGCAGCGGCTCCGCCCTCTGCAACCCCAGCAGCCCCGCGCCCAGGATCCCCGCAAGGGCCAGGTACATGTTCGCCGTGGCGTCGACGCAGCGGACCTCCCAGTGGCCGCTGGCGATCTTCCGGACCGTGCCTTCGCGGTGCTGCGTGCCCCAGTTGACGACGGTGCCTGCCTTGGCCGGCTGGATGCGCGGGTACGAGAGGTCGTAGGGGAGCGTGAGGGCGCAGAGGCCCTGCAGGCGGTTCAGGATCCCCGCGAGGAAGTTGCCTTCGCGGTGCGGCGGGTTCAGCGAGATGTGCGTGTGCTGTCCGTTGGCCTGGTCTGAGTCTGAGGTGTTGCTGTGGCTGTGGCTGTGGGCTGTGGGCGAGCACGGCGCCATGGTGGCGGTGAGCCCGTGGCGCAGGAATGTGCGCTTGAGCGTGTCGTGCACGAAGACGAGGTTGTCGACGGCTTGCACGGGCGGGAGCGGCGCGAGCGTGATCTCGTATTGCCCTGTCGCGCCCTCGGTGTGGAATTCGCGCACTGGGATTCCGGCGGAGAGGAGGGCGAGGACTGCTTCTTCGACGTGTGCGTAGACGGGGTCGCGCAGGCCGTCGACTGCGTAGTGCCCGTAGCCGCTGCTGACGCGGGTGATTTCTGTGCTATTGCTGTTGCTGTTGCTGCTGGGAGGGGTGAGCTTGAGGACCTCGAACTCGACCTCGAAGCCGATCAGGAAGTGCACGCCGTATTGCGACGAGGCTTTGTCGACGATGGATGCGAGGGCTTCGCGCGGGCAGAGGTTTGCGCTGGGCGCTGGACTGTCCACCGAGCTTTCTAGCACCGAGCACATCACGATTGCGTTGGTGTCGTCGATCGGTTTCAGGGACGACCAGTCGGCCGCGAGGTGGTGGACGCCGCCGAGATCGCCCCAGGGGATAATGGAGCTGTCGACGATGCAGTGCAGGCAGATTGGCCCCGGGCGGATGTCCTTGTTTTCCCTGGCGAGCTGCAGGGCGTAGTCGAGGGTTGCGACGCGGACGCGCAGGACGCCCGAGACATCTTGCCATTGAAAGCGGACGAAGCGGATGGCGGGATGGGCTTTTTGGAGGTTCTGCAGAGATTCCATGGCGGCGTTGCTATTGATGGCAGTCATTATGACTGGTAGCTGTTGAGAGCTAAGAGGAGGATGAGCGGAGGATGAGGGCAGGGAGCTGGGCTTTATCGACCAGGCGTGGTGATCTGCCTCCACTGGCTGGCTGGTTTGATGATACAAGGGTGTTCCTGAGCGTGTTCCCTGCTATCAACCGCGAGTGTAGATCCTCGGTTTCCATTGGGCTGTTCCCGCCAACCCCAGAGTTCGATCCCGGGATGACGTGTGAATGTCTTCATCTCAGAACCAAGATGGGTGATCTGCCAAGAGATCGACCAGTATAAGCCAAAATAGACGAAGATTGACCTTATCTTGCATTGATGATTGTTGGAAACTTGGACTAGGATACCGTTGGACAATCCTGTCCTCGAGGTCAGTGTGCGTTGAAAGGAGGAACAGTTGCAGGACCGAATGTGCCTGGATTTGTTGCAAAGCAGAACCTTAGGTAACAGGACCGCATTCCCAGTTCGTACTATGCCACCTGCATACTCAAAAGCCCAAATCCGGATAAATTGCCTGAGCTCGTATTTTCTGCGCAAGATGCATGGGCGATAGTATCGTTGGCAGTTGATTCTCCCTGTGTTGAACCAGGAACTCGGGGATTTCGATGCCTGGGACCCTGCCCTATCCGCTTAAGCCAGTTAACCAGGAACACGGCACTAAAGATAATTATCAACAGGACCAGACCACGCCATTCTCTAAGGAGCTAGGGATGAACACGATATACAACTAGGTAGGAGTTGACTATTAGAACCAGAGGATAAAGGACATACGTTGAACTCTTCCTCGCTGTATAGCCGGGGCAGGGGTTACACTGCCGGAACGGCCGGCCACATCTGAATCATATTCAACTCCGAGGGAAATGTATGCTCCATTAAGGCAACCGTCGCAATTAAGCGCCAGCAGATCTCGGGTTGGACAGGGTCCATGTCGCTAGCTAGTTGGTCGAGTCTCACTATGCTCACACAGCTGCGAGCAAAGTCTAGAGCCATTTGTCAGGTTCTAGTCTAAGTCCTTACTCAAGGAATCTATGCCTTCCTTGCACCTTCAAAGGTTAGATTATAGGTCGCAGTAGTTCGAGATTCTCCTTGATAAGCTGCCGTGGCTCGTGATACAATGACTCATCCCAGTATGGACGCAGACCAGGCTCTAAAAAGGTGCATGGGGGTATACACACTAAGTCAGAGCGATGCAAGGCCATAGACGACTGCGCACCAAAGCCCAATGCCATCATGACAAACAAGGGCTCCTTTGGGAAATCCCAAGTACATAGTCTCAAAGAGAATAGTCCAGTCAAACATAACATGGATATCATTGGTAATCTGGAAGTAGAGTAATAGCAGTGGTTGTGTGAAGTCTCCATTCACAGAAGCTCGTAAGGCATACCGGTGCCGACATCAAACCGACAATACTGCTCACCAGTTGGAGCCCGAGTGAATGCTTGTAGCTGCACCTGGAGAAGCTATACCCTGGGGTGATTGTGTAGCAAATCCCTAATAATTGTGTAGAAATCCCAACGGCGGACGACATTCGCGGTCTGTGCATAGCCTATGTGTGAGCAACCAGACTGCGAGCCTGGCATTGTCTACCTTGCTACCGTACCGGTCTCTGAGGGAAAGCACCTCTTTCGGTCCTTTTGTCCGCCTTAGCAGAGTACTTTCGTAGAAGGCTTTACTCGGCGGCATTCTGTGCACGTATTTCGCGCATTTGGATAGACGTAACACTGTAATGCCAGGGTCGTCTCCATCCAGTTTCATGTACAATTGGACACTGTTCGTTTCGGTTTGCGCGTCGAAAATTTCAAGTGCCGGTTGAAGTGCAGTGGGCATGAACATCGTCAGTGCAACGACACACCGAGCTTCAATGGACCGCCATACACTCGGCCGGGCAATGGAGTCAGTCGAGTCGGTGTTCTCCCGAGGGCCTTATCGCATTACTCAGTGTCTCCCTCATGCCGTGGGCCGTGACATTCAACGGCTCACCGGACCCATTTATCTAGAGATCATTACGAATCCGCGATGAACTCCGTTTTCTAGAACTTCAACCCTGGCCTGAATGACGTCGTCCGAGAGTCTGCCGGGCAACCGCCGTAGATGAAAGGGAGATCTAATTAAAGATGCTGGTCTCCCAAGTGGGCCATTGCACCCGCAAAGTCTGGCTAACGGCGTTTCATTGAGGAACCGGCGCATCACGTGACGCTCACACGAGGGCAATCTCCGATCTCTCCCCGCCGGCCCACCTTGCACCCTTGAATGCTCGATGAGAGTGAGACGATCGCGATGAAGGAGTCGATTCGCGATTCGCGATTCGAGAACTGCTGAGCACTGCGCCTGGCGAATGGAGAAGGAAGACGCCAAGGCCGCGAGTCTGCCTTGCTATAGCGACTGCAATAATGTCTTCAAGTCAAACACGCAGCCTTCCAGGCGCAACAGCAGATGAACCTTGGAAGCCAGCCGTCTGGTACCGCCCGTTCCAACGGGCGGAGATCCTGGTACGGAGTATTGATCCATCGCGATATGTCATGCACCCTTCCAGAAGCAAGTTTGCCTGAGTCGGCTGCCCAAGCGACCGCTGCACCATTATTCAGCACAATAACCGAGTGAACCGCGTGCTCGCCAGGACGCCCAGATATAGCAGCTCGTAAAGGAGGGTGTTGGGTGCAAATGGGCGAGCCCGAACGGGTGTAGCCCAGAGGCCGGACAACGTGGCAGCCAGCGAGTCGAGGGGGAGCCACGCCTGCGTCCCGAGTGGTCTGAAGCTGCTGGGCTTGGGCAGTATTCGTCGACCTGACCTGGACCGATGGAGTGAGCGGTAGGCGAGCAGGATGCGTTGTCAAATCACCGCGGAGCAGGCGAGCGTGAGGGCCGCTGGTGGTGGGAGCCGGCATCCGTATGGGCGCCTCACTTTTGCAGCAGTTGTTCTCTGCCGCTGTAACCCGCCTTTGGTCGGCAGCGCAGTCAGCAAACTTTCCCTTCCGGTCGCCTTCACCCTCTCCTTTCCCGTCCTTGCCCCAGGCGCTGTTGCGCTCACTAGCGCTCTGATCTTCGCGATCATTGATCAGGGCCCCATCGCTGCTATTGCTTTTTTCCCTGTTCGAGCAACCGGCCTGCCCATCCTTCAGTCCAGGCCTGCCGCACGTCATCCAATCATCCCAGACTGTACCTCTGCCATGTCCTCCCGAATTTTCAGGCGCCTGCTGTACCTTTTTCGTCCTCACCTCTTTCCATCCTGACGCCGTAGTCTGTTTGACTAACCCAGATTAGGCCGGAGTGGGCTCAGCAGCCAGGATATCTATCGACCTCTCCCTCCTCCACATCCATCGCTCTCACCCCCATTCCCATTCCAATCATCTCCAGCCAGTCCTGTTCTAAGATTATTCTATTAGTCCTCTTCTGTGACATCTCCCTTCATCTCAGCCTCTATTTATCCTCCCCTTCTCCCCCTGTTCATCGTCTCTCGTGCTACCTGCTCATCAATCTCTCTCTTATCGGCTCTTTATCTCTGCCTCCTGCCTCTCACAGTCTGTCTCCCCACCCTGCTCCTCGCAATAGATCCCGCCCCCGATGCGACTCTATGTATACTGACTGTACATTTAGTCCCCATTCAGCCCCAACTGTTTCCGCTGACCGCAGTTCATCATCCGTCCGGACGACCAGGAGGACAACAGCATGTCAGCAGTGACCATGGCCGACGACGACCTCTTTAGGAGGGCGATGACTGGATATCGGGACGCATTTTTGGATCGAAACGCCCACCTCTCAGAGACCGAGCGAAACCAACTTTGGAGTCAGTGCCTCAGCCAGTTCATGCCTACGACCGCGGTGTCACCATCCACACCCGCGTACCGACCAGTCTCGGGTTCCAGCATCCTTGGCCACAACATTTCTTCTGAGAAATCTGGGAAACGGACACGACAGGAAACCCCTCGGACACTACCTGGTTCTGGCCTTCCTCCGACAAAGCGGCGAGTCACCGTACGTGCTCTACTCTGGTCCTCTCCTCCCGTCCCGCTGCATCTCTCGTCCCCACCCATGCCTGTTCCTGCTGCGCTGCCTCCCTCACCTCTCCATGCTCTCTTCTCTCGCCAACAGTCCTTGGATTGACACTTGGCAGACTCCGGACCCTCCTGAGCGCGTTGCCCTGAAACGCGATATCTCCCATGCCTCCTCTCCGGCAGCTCCGGAAACGTCCTGGCAGCTTTCGAAAACAATGTCGCAGGCGGACAACGGCCTTTCCCCCTCCGGTTCTGGATTCGTCCCCCAACCGCCAGCTATGGTTCGCTCGCAGAGTCAACAGGTCCCCGTCTCGTACCAGCATTCTATGACGTCCATGGCCCAGTATCGACACGCTCCTGGATATCATCGCCGTCTCCTGCAGAATGTCAACGAGTATTCGCCCGCCGAATTCACGAAACAATATCTGGGCGACTTTGATGGCCAGACGATCGCGTCCCCGAACCCTCTGTCGTTTTCAACGAATCCCATGCATGCTGGAGAGTTGAATCCGGGCTCGCTGCCCGGTCAGTTCTTTCAAGGACAGATGGGCGGCGAGAGCCCCATGGCTGCCGCCGCTGCTCAGGCCGTCCCCATGACTCGCAGCGGAACAACTGAGTCTCTATGCGGGACCATGGGAATGATGCGTTTCGACTCTTCCGGGCCAAGTATTGACTCAGATTATTCTTTTGCTGTTCCCTCTTCCAATTTCCCTCCCTCAAGCACTCCTATGAACATCCCCCTCTCCAACACCGTCCCTCCCACTCCGCAAATGATCCCTCAAGCTCCGTTCAACATGGTAGATCCGTCAATAGCTCTACCATTCTCCTGCTCTGCCCCTCCCGCCACCTCAATGCCCTTTATTCCTCCCTCTCCCGTCAGCGATGTGCAGCCTCAGATCTCTACCGAGGCCGATGCCTCCTCCAGTACGCCTTCGAGAGCTGCTCGAAGAACGCAGGAGATTGTGCATAGCGCAAGGCCTATCGCGCCTAAGACGGACACTCTGAAAGTCTCTCCGCCAAAAGTGATGGAGCATAAGATGATTCGGATCTCATCTTCAGATGGTACTTCCAAGGAAGTGGCTGCCATTCCCAAAGCCTCCATCCAGCGACCTCCCCGGCAGAAGACCTACTGCACTATGTGCAACGACCAGCCTGACGGCTTTCACGGAGAGCATGAGCTTCGTCGACACATCGATCGAGTTCACGCCGTTGTTCGAAAAGTCTGGGTTTGCATCGACATCTCCCCCGACAAAAAGTTCCTTGCCAACTGCAAGGCTTGTCGGAATGGAAAGAGGTACGGAGCAAACTACAATGCTGCCGCTCATCTTCGCCGCACCCACTTCAACCCTTGCCAGCGTGGTCGCGGTGGCCGCGGGAAGGACAGTGAAAAGCGTGGCGGCAAAGGAGGCGGCACCCACCCGCCCATGGACATCCTGAAGCACTGGATGGTTCAGAAAGAGGAGTACGTCTACGAGAACGTCGCTCAAGGCTACTCCATTGATGCCGACGCTGTTTCTGATGACATGGTCACTGCCACTGGCAACTCATTAGATGATTCCTCTTTCGATTCTATTGACTCCGATGACATGCCTTCGCAGGGGACAGAGTCAACGGGGATGACCAGCTATGATGCATTTGCTTCATTTCCCACGACAAATTCATATTCATCGTTCGAGAGCACCTGCTATCTCGAATCTCAACCCATGGTTCCTGAAGTCGCGTCGTACGTCTGATTCGCTTCTCTATGGATGCTTGATGACTTTTGAAATATTTTCTTGTATACACCTCGTGCTTTCTAAAGTACCTCGTCGGATTTGTGGACTCTGCTCTTTTGGCTGTCTTGAATTTTGAGCTTCTTTTATCTTCTCTTTATATCCTCTTTTTTTCTTTGTTCCGTACATTTTTGGAACTCATTCATTATCTCTCTTCTCTCGTCTTTATGATTCTCTTTATTCTTTCTATCTTCTCTTTACATTTTGCGCGCAACTTGTTTCCGACATTTACCTCATTGAGGCTCTACAGGTCGAACCGCGGCCTCGTACTCGCCTCATAGAGGGATACGACATAATGTGTGATGATGAGCAGCAAGCCAGTCCACGAGACTCTACATCCAGAATATACTGATTCGGCGAACACGCCTAAGAACAACAAACAATCTAGCCTCCGCTGCGACGGTGGGAAAGCTAGATGAGCTACTAAGTTTCCCGATGCCTCACGGCAGGGACTTTGGTAACATCCGATATTCTTCACTACACTACAATACACTACTCTGCTAGCTGCAGGGTCATCCTGTAGGACTACGTTTGTTACGTTACTAAGTGCGCAGGAACTGAACTGAACTGAACCAACTTGATGATGAGCAAAGGGTAGCGATGAGCCAGCAGAGTCGGTTGGTCGGTCGACTTGAAACAACACCCATCTTATTCTCTTGATCAGTATTTCATGCAGCAGTCTGTCGAGGCTCTGAGGACCTGGTAATCCAGGTGCCTAGCAGAAACCGACCGATCGACCCGACTCTGTTGGCTCGTCATTCTCCCTTCGGCTCTCTGAGCCACGCAAGCCTTCGGACTAGCAATCAATCCGAATCAACAAATCATTTTTAGATCAACGTGCGTGGCTGTGGCGCGGTTGAGCTGGACGTAGCAGGGTGGGCTGGCTGGTGTGGCTGAGCCTTGGGCTGTACCAACGATGCACTACGTATTTATTGTAACTATTAAATTCAATCAACATAATGAGCATATCATAACTTGAATGACGTTGTTCGTGTTCATTAGTAGGCTGCGATGCAGTACTAGTACGGAGTACTTAGGTAGCAATCGTTGGGGCTTGTTCGTGGCAGCTTCCTGCGGTAGGTGCTTGCTGCTATACGCGTCGCCTCTTTTGACTGTCAACTCTCATCTTAGCACGATTTGCACCTTGTTAGGTGTTGCCTTGTTAGACATGGCTGAAGACTTTGATCGAACTCGTTCTTTGTTTCTCAAAGAACTGAGAGCTCGAATCTCTCCGACGCGCCCCGGATCCGTAGTTAAAATATATATCGGCGTAACCGTCGACGAAACACCCGTATATTAAAGCGGAACATCTTCTCTAGCTCCAAGACTTTTGAAAAATACTAAAACAAGCCTTCTCGAGAGAAACATCTAGTCTATACTTCTACCCCTGATTCGACCCATGGCTTTGCTTGATGCCTACCATGGTAGCCGCAAAGCACCTGGCTGCATAACCCAGCTATGCAAAGACCGCTTAGTAAAGTCTCCATGCAGCACTTTGTGCCGCATATCGTGGGCGGTAAACCGGCACTGCCACGGCCTCCGCAAAGCATGGAATTGCCTCAGCTCCAGCCTCCGAGTCCCATCCATCCATCCATTCCGTTCCATCCTCAAAGAAGCGCAAAACCAAACCAAACATTAATAGCAATCGCCCGTTATTAATAAATAACGTTTTCCCCCCGTCGCACTCGCGCCCAATTTTCCAGCCTGTTTCCGTCCGCCCATCCCTCAAACCTACTTCTCGCCTCACCTGGTCTCGGCCGGCGTCCTCTTACACCTCTGCGACCGTCACCGACCCCTCCCGATCGCTCCGTCACTCTCAGCGTGCGTCCACCGTCGACTACCAACCAACTCCGGCTCTTAGGTCAGAACTTGGCATTTTCTTAGGTACGAGGCTCCCCGGTCTCCATTGGCTCTTTTGGTAGGGCTCAGTGGGCTCGCCCCAGAGCGCTTTTTCTCGTCCGTCGTCGATCTTCGCTCGGCTGACATCTTCGCTCTGCTCTTTGCTTCAGCCCTCCAGTCAGTCAGTACCTGGACCTATCTAGTATCTACGTACCTCCTCTCACCGCCGCGACACCACACGACACGACACGACACGACACGACATCATGGCCGCCAACGAGTTCTACAACCAGGGCCCTCCTCACCCTCAGCATGCGTAAGCGTTCCGTTCCTGTTCCCTCGTTCGTTGGCGGCCCCGTACCCGACCGCTCTTCCGGTGCGCGATCGCGCGGTTTGAGCCGGCCGGGCTGGAAGTCGTCGCCGCTGTTCTACAGCCTTGCCCGTCACTTTCGCATCTTCTAACTCACAATGATTGATCATACGGGCGCTGACTAGTCTACCGTGCAGATACCAGGGCGGCGGCTACCCCCCGCAGGGCCCCCCGCAGGGCCACTACCAGCAGCCGCAACAGCCCTACTACCCTCCCCAAGGTGGTTACCAGCAGCAGCCTTACCCGCAAGGACCGCCGCCGGTATGAACACCCAACCTCTATAAACCCGAGAGTGTCAATACTGACTGGCATTTGCGCGCAGCAACAGATGATGTACCAGCAGCAACCTCCCCGGGAGAAGAAGGACCGCGGGTGTCTGGGAGCTTGGTGAGTCGCGCCGCCCCAGCAACTTATCTATATCATAATTTAAGGCCTTTGTGTCGCTAATCGCATTGTTGTGTTTAGTCTGGCAACGCTCTGCTGCTGCTTCCTGTGCGAGGAAACCTGCGAATGCTGCTTCGACTGCATTGAGTGCTGCGAAATGTGCTAAACGACTTGACTGATACGAACCCCGACGAGACGAGACGAGACGAGACGAGACGAGACGAGACCATACCACTCTCCCGGTCCCTCGGACATCGCGGACATTGGAATCCTATGCGGCACCCATGTCCGACGCCGTCATTACCTCTTCGAACTACATGGAAATACATGGAATCCGGCCTGACCCGTTGAATCCGGATATGATGGTTGGCCTCGTCCGTCAAACGAGGGGCAGCCTATTCACCGAGCCCACGGGGCTCCTGCCATAATGCTCTGATCTGCCTTGTGATATTTTGATACTGGATACTGACTTGATCTGACTACCTGGAATGAAGGCGCTTGCTTATTACTCACCTTGTTATACCTTTCTCCGCGTCGCGTCGCCTCGCCTTTTATGTACGTTTTAATGCCAATGCCGAATGATGGACTTATTGACTGTTTTGACTTGACCTGGTGGATCTTTTGTACGTACTTGGAGATTCTGGAATGTATATTGATTGCTACCATCTATCCGCTTATCCGTTCGATACTACTTAAGTAATACGACGCGCTTCACGCTTGGTTTATCGCACCCGTGCGGGACTTGAGTTCTAGCAACGAGCAAATACAGCGAACGGAATCATTCCGACAGTAATTGATCGACATTATTCCTTGAATTCGGAGCTTCATATCCACTCTCAATCCCGTGGCATTCAGTCCTGTCCCCATACGTTGGCAACGCCCCTGAATCCCATCACATCATCCAAACCGAGCCAAACCACTTCAAAGTTCGGACTACCCCAGCCCAGCGAGCGACTTTGCACTGTTATACAGGTGGTGAAGAGATGGCTAAGCGCTCCTGCGAGTGAGCACAACGTGGAATCGACTGACTGGATGAGTGAGAGTAGGGAAACCAAATCAATTAAAATCATACTCGGTGTATGAAAGGATATCATAATCTACCACAAAATAAGATAAGAAGACATGATATGACGAAGTAAAAAGCCCAGGGCGTACAAGGCCAGCGTATACAGAGTACTCTTTAGCCGCCAGCTTCCCTCCAGTCCAGCGCCCAACAAATCCAGCTCACTTCTTCTCCACCTGCTGGCTCTTCTTCTTCGGCACTCGGATCAACCAGTACAAGAATACCGCGGCAACGGCATTGAAGACGATATAAACGAACAAGATCCCCACATTGCGCCAGGTCTCGTCAGGATTGATACTCAGCGAACCTAAAAACTGATCCGTTGAGGAGATGCTGCAGATCCGGCAGTCTCCATTGGGAGCTGGGCTGAGGATGTTGGCGCCGCTGCTTGCCGCGTAGGCATCGAGATAGGAGGTGCAGTTTTGGCCGTCTGGCGGTGGAAGCTTCAAAATCTCAATTTCTGAGCACTCGACTTCAGAGCCAGACAGGCCGGTTGACATAACAGACCCCACCAGGTACGTGAATGGGGAGACTCGGTACATGAAAATCCAGAACTGAGGCATAGCGCCGGGAGCCGCAAGCACACTGGTCTTTATTAGTGGTGCGTAATGGACTGAAAAAAGGCTGCTTACCCGTTGAAGATGAGACATAGCGAGAATAACAGCTGTGCAATGTTGCTGCCAGTATCCGGGTGCTCAATGCCTGCAATAATCATGGAGCTGAAGGTCGATGCGAACATCATGAAGATCAGGATCAAGAGGAACATTGTGCCGCCTCGCTCAACCGTCTCGCCGGGCCCGGCGTTGCGATAAAGACCGATAGGGTAGTACCAGCAGAAGTATGCCGGAACAGCCATCAGGATATTCCAAGGGAGCTCCACACATATGCTGGCCATCATAAACGCTTTCCAGGAGTATGCCTTGGATGGCCGCTCCCGAACTTCATACAGCGCACGTTGCGTCACAAAGTATGGCATCATTTGCTGAACCAGGTTGGGGAAGATAACAAGTAGCATGAAGATGGCGAACATCTGGTTCTGCATGCCTTGTAGACTGAGCGGCTCTCTCCAGAACGTGAATCCAATAAAAAGAGGCTATTAATCAGCATCTTCCCATACGACTTAGCTTGCAAGAGACTTACCGGAATAATGCACATGGTGGCTTTGGAGTAAATATATGATGGACTGCGCCAGTACTGCTCAAGCATTCGCTTGAAGCAAACGAGGAATTGGGACCAGAGGGGCATTGCAAATTCACCATATTCAGGCGTCCTTGGGGGCTCTGGCTTCCGCGAAAGCTCTGCCTTCAGCTGTGCTAGTTCCAGTTGCACCTGATCGCGTTCAGGGCTTTGGGCCCACACTTCAGACCAGTCCCTGTCGGCATGAGACCCTGGAGCAGCGCCGATGATCTCCAACATCCATTCAGCAGGATTGGCAGTTTTGGGACAAGGAGCAGAGCCCTTCTTCTCGAAGTACTCAATTAATGTCCCCATGTTCTCACCAAGTTCACCAAAGTATATGGTCTTTCCACCCCTGGCCAGGAATAAAAGACGGTCAAACTGCTGCATCAGAATAGCAGACGGCTGGTGAATAGTACACAGGATTGCCTGACCATGTTCTGCCAGCTTCCTCATTAATGAGCAGATGGACCAAGCTGTCTGACTGTCCAAACCAGACGTTGGCTCATCAAAGAAGAGAAGAAGGTCTGGTTTTGCTGCAAGTTCCACTCCAATAGTTAGGCGCTTTCTCTGCTCCACGTTCAAGCCCTCACTCAGGATACCAACCACAGCCTCAGCATACTCCTCCATGCCAAGCATCTTTATTACCTCCTCCACATACTCCACCTTTTCCCTCCGTGAGATGCTGGCGGGCTGGCGGAGCATCGCGCTAAATATCAACGCCTCGCGGACAGTGCTGGTTTCAAGATGTAGGTCTTGTTGTTGAACGTACCCTATCTTGCGTTGGAAGGAGTCATCACGCAAGCGGCCATCCACCAACATCTCCCCAGTGATGACACCCATCGTGACGCGGTCCGCGAGGACGTCAAGGAGAGAAGTTTTGCCGGCACCAGTAACGCCCATTAACGCCGTCAAGGTCCCTGGTTTTACCCAGCCATCGACGTGGTTCAAGATACGCCGATTCTCGCCTTTGATTTTGATGTCGTAGCACACATCCTGCCAGTGGAAGATTGCGGTTTGCTTCGAGATCGCTCCGACATGGTCGCCACTCTTCTCACTAACCAACTTGGGCTTTTCCACCGTCGGGGCTTCTTCCTCGTCGCGTCGAGCCTTCTTGGCAAACGCCGGGATTTTGCCCCTTGGGAAGACAAGAATCTCCCCCTTGGATGGTTTGGCTCGGACAAACTCACTGCAGACGATATAGGCCGCCAAAAAGAAGAACATGAAGCCCAGTAAGATGCCGTAGTTCCTCCAAAGATGAGACCTATAATACTGGAACTGGGTGTTCAAGTAGACATCGCCGTCAATGTAGTCTTCTCCGGCCACAGCTCCATTTCCGGAGCAGATCTTTGACGCCTGCGGCGCGTCGCCATACTCATCTCCGGATGGGATATACAGCGCACAAGGGAACCTGCGATGACTGAATTCATTGACCATAAGTGACTCAAAGGCGTACTGGTTTTCATGAGCATAGTATCAAGCGTTTTGAGAGGAAACTTACACCGATTGGGTCAAGATAATTGAGCCACCTAAACCAAGGATGCATGTTTCGCACGGGAATTGTGAATCCAGTATAGATCACGAGGATCAGCATGAATATCGAGGAAGGGACCATTGCCTGTGCCATGGACCGGGAGATAGCGCCGATCCAGCGGAAGATGTTGGACATGGTCAGTGTTGTCGTGAACGAAAACAGGTAGAAGATGAAGAAATGGCCTGCTGTACGCCGGAGGTTTGTCATGAAATACAGGATCACGTTGAAAACTATCGATACGAGCAGCTTTGCTGGGAGGTCGACAATCATTGAACTAATCGCTTCTGCGGAAGGATGATACAGCGCGTACTTGAAGTGTTTTTCCACGATCGGCCGCTGTTGCCAAAGAGTCAGAATTTCTAAAGCGCTGGAGAATGCATTGAGCAGAATAGCAAAGAATAGTAGCGCCCCGCGTGCGAAGAACTTCTCGGTCGTGCCATTCATGTTGTAGAAGATACTTGAGATGATAAGTGCCATAATACTGTTGCCGATGGTTGTGGCAAGAGTCATGCTCATGTCACCTTTCAAACGAAGAAAGCCTCTAGACAAGCAGAGTTTAATTTGCATCAGGTAAGACAGCGTGTAAGGCGAGCCGGCACGAGTTCCCCTGGCTTTTTCAGCAGCGCGAGAACGACTAAACTCCTCGTACTTGCTGCCGCCGACTGGATAATCGTTCTGGAAAGCCTCGATATCCTCAAGTAACTTCTTGCGCTCCACGCTTCGCTTCCACCGTTCGGCAAACTCATCGGGTGTCCTAGGAACCTGATTCTCGAAACCCTCTCGCACGAGACGCTCAGTGGGACTAGTCAAGGACGTCAGAAAATCGGCAGTGGTCTGTCTGTCAGGGCAGTCAAAGCCCATTTCGATAAAAAAACGTCTGCCTTCGGGAGCACTTCCAAAGTATATCTGCCGGCCTTCATAGAGAACAATAACCTTGTCGAACACATCGTAGATTGCCTGACTGGCTTGGTAGATGGCAACGATAGCTGTGGAACCGGTATACTCCGTAGACAGGCGTATGTTACGAACAAATTCCTTTTGTAATCAGCAATGACATCTCACTCAAGAACGTTCACTTACCAGCGCGGTTGAGCTGTCAAGACCTCTGGTCGAATTATCCCAGCACTGTAATGGACAGCCGCAAAGAATCGTCTCCGCGATACTAACACGTTTCCGCTCACCACCACTGACGCCACGAATAAACTCATTCCCGACCATTGTATTCATTGTATGGCTCAGCCCCAGCATTGCCATGGTAACATCACGCATGTGATGCGCGTATTGGTCTCTTGTTACACCAGGAAAGCGGTTGGCCGGAGTACGGGCCTGGGCAGCAAAGAGCAGCGTCTCGCCAGCGGTGAGATTGGGGAAGTGAATTTCGGTTTCAGCCTGATAAATCACCTCGCCGCGAAATCGACTATGCATCTCATCCCATGAAATTCCCTGGTACTGTATGTCCGTGCCATCGTCGAGCCAAAGGCCATGAGTCTCACCAGCAATCGTTTTCAAGAACGTAGAGCATCCGCTAGACAGAGAGAACGTAAGCTTGAGTCGGGAGGTTTGGGTAGGGGCAAACTCTGTGTTACCTTCCAGGTCGCCCAAGCACGACCAGCATCGCACCACTCCGCACGAAACCCTCGAAGTCGCGCAGGATGTCGATGCGGACTCGATCACCGAAACCTAGCTTCCGACGAATCCATCCATATCCTTTGAGCCACATATTTGCAACGTCCGTCTGGTAGTCTGCGGCAGTTCCGTACCCAAAGGCACTCAGGTTGCGAAAGGACACTCCTGCAGTGCGGCGGGGGTAGCGGTCCGGATCGCGATTGGCGACTGAGAGAAAGTTCTTTGTCCATTTCCGTGCACTGAACTCGTCAGAATTAGGATCGAGCTGGGCGTCGCTCGAGGGGTCGAGGAAGGTGTTCGTGCCGTCCACGGCGCTGCTCTTCTGGGACAGACGGGATAGATTCCGCGCGAGAGCGGTAATCTTCAACTCGCTTTCTTGGTCAAAGTCTCTGTTGCTGTGTTCGGCATCTTTCTCTGAGCTCGCGCATGTGATGTCGGAGCTTTCTGCTTTTTCTGCGATGGAGGTCGACGCCGCGTTGTCTTCTGTTACCTTGCTGATTTTGTCCATAGCCTGCTGTGTTGTGCCGACAGGAACAACACCGCCAAAGGGCGCTGGAGGCAGAGGATGGGCAGACATCGCGAGAGGTCAGGGTGTCAAAAAGTCACCGGCATGCTCTGGCAGGACAGAGTAAGGGGCCGGTCAAAGGGAGGGATGACTGCGACGGAAAGACCGAAGGGTTAAGTAGCGAGTGCCGAGCGTCAGCCCACGAGACTTCCAGGAAAGAAGCCAGCCGAGACATGGCAAAGGCTAATAATGAGCGAGGACGGATGCCGGGAAGACAGCATCCGGGCAGCTGAAGCAAGTAGTCACACAGCCAGACAAGGACCGCATTCCTTGGGAGCACCCTCGCTTCCATGTTTTGGTAGGCCCAGACTTGGCATCAGCACCATTCAAAGACGCGGCTCTGATAGGAGAATTGATTATGCAGCTGCAGCCAGTCGGTTAGATGGCATTAAGTTCTTACGCTGGGTCCTCCCCATATTATTATCGTGATTGCTCGGCTATCGAGAATCCGGGGCTGACAGGTGTGGGCCGATCAACGGTCTACGGTCCACCAGGCTGAAGTCGAGAACATCTAAGCAAGGCTTTTGGCCCTTCTTGCAATGTTAATCAATGCTGATAGCCGGAAGATATTAGCAGCGATTAACGTCAGAAAGGCCAGCTGTTCGCCCGGAGTCCGAATGGTGACTGCGGGCTGCAGTCGTATTGCGTATTCATCCTGAGTGGTCCAACCGACCAAACCCCGGATCTAGCCGCTTTGGGATAATGCAGCTGACCAACATCGGGCACAACTGCGTATAAAGAGACTCTCCTATCTGGATCTTAGTTACTGAGCTCGGGATCCCGGATACGATGGACCGAAATGGCTTATGGATCCTCATTAATAGAACAAACGAGCATGGTTTGATCGTCGAAGCCACTACGCCATCGCAGACGCCAGCAAACGGGCGGAGTTGCCGCATAGTTCAAGGACCCAATGTCCTGAACCTTCGCGGAAATCTCTTCGTTGCTCACCAATAAGCCAACTACTGTCCTTATTTCCCCTCTTGCTACTTCCTAAACCGCCAGTCCCAATGCCTACTACTATCTCAGTCTCTCTACACCTTCGCTTTTCCCTTGTCTCAGCAGCCCACAATGCCCTCCTGATGAAAAGCCAAAGACACTTTGCAGATCTCAAACCTTGACCCCCGGGACATCTGCTCGATTCCGCCTCCAAGCTCCAGGACTCTTTCGAAAGCTGCCTGACACCGAGTTCCCAATGACAACAACAGAATGATGTACTTAGGGAGCTAGCACCTGAATACGTTACAAAGAACACGCAGCTACGATGTCGAGTCCTACAAGATCAAGTCATGGATCTACAGATGCACTTCAGCTGAAGCTTCTGGACCGGTCAGCTAAACGCCGTGGCGAGCGCACGCTAAAAATTTATAATATCTCGCTGGCGCATCCGATGGGACATTGACAGGCCCAACCCTGGAATAGAACGATAACAAAAGCTGCTGTGAGTCCAGTGAGGGAGAAATGTGCTACAACTTAGACTGTTGCTTGACGGTGTAAATGCTTCTTACCTAGACTCCAAGATCCTGTGCGCGGCCGGGCAAGGGTCAGGATCCACAAATACTGACACTGGCACGGGCGCCTAGAATACATTGTTCTCACTCATGCGTGCTTTGATCAGCACCCTAACAGATCTTGATGGCTAGTTGAGCACCCTGACAAATATTAGCCAACTCCTCTCCAATCACAACCCGCAGCGCAATAGACTTGCATAGCACCAGAACACGCACAGTATCATGCTTCGGCCATTCCGCAAATGACCATGGCCGGGAAGATTCAGATACAAACGCAAACGAAAACGCAAACCTAGACCGAGACCGAGACTACTGACCAAGGACCACCAAAAGCATCAGAATCAAAAACTCGCCCTGCTATTAGTCTACCTCTAGGATTACGTCTGGTGGAACTACTGGCGCAGTGACACCATCCCCAGCTATAGCTATGAAGCCACCAGTCCAAACATAAGTACAAGGATCGAATCCGTGTTCAACAGCCCGAACAACAGCGCCACAGTCCTGTTCACCGTGCACTGGACCTCTGGGCGACGCTTGACCTAGCCGACAATACATATACACCCATTGCATTCTTACATCAATTAACCTGACTTCTGTTGGCTGCATCTTTTAGGGACGCTTCCATTTCTATATTTTAGTAGGGCCGGACTTAGCAGACTTTAATATGAGGATTAATGCACCAGCTGCAGTTGGTAGGTTGATTAGACTAGATGGCATTGGGCTCTTAGACTGGGTTGTCCCCATACTTAGCTTGGATTATTGATAGCTTGGAGCCCCGGCTAAGCATTGTCTGATGTTGTTTGCTGCTGTTATGTTGCGGGCTGGTTCCGCATGAGGGTTGGTTGTTCTTGGCTTTAGACTAGGTACCCGACATTCTTGATATGACATGGCATCTGTTTGACTGGAGTCCGAATGGTGGCTGCGAGCGCTGCAGTCGTAGTTCGTATTTGATACAGCTGGGTGGCAGCCTCTTGAGGATACTCTGGGGATGCTCCCACTGGGCTGGAGCTGGCTCTAGGACTCTAGGAGTCGGACTTTAGGAGGACTACGTAATTGCTCCGGCGAGCTGGACTACGTCAAGTTAAAAGTTGAAAAGAAAGATAAAGAAAGAAGCCTGGCCAGACTGGAGCCAGGGTTTTATGCCAGGTTTCAAAGGCTGACCGGAGTCCCCATTGCTAGAGTAGCAGTATAGAGAAAGCAAAGGGATCTTGATTTGAATTTTGGGCAGGTACGAAGTAAATGGCCAGGAAGTTTTTGACTTTAAGGGTCAGTCCTGTCCTGTTCACGGTGTGTTACTCACCATTTCCAACAACTTCGCCATTAGCGAAACTTTCTACCACCACGCATACTAGGTAATCTCTTCTCTTACCCTTCTACGCACGGAACACCATTGCTTAAAACACACTTTCCACGTCTGTCGTACTCTTTTTTGAAGCAAAAATCTCAATCCAGACTCGCGACCATAACGACTATTTTGCCCTCGAAGACCGGATATGGCTGGCTCATCAAAGCCTCAGGACGCCTTCCGGATAGCCAAACCTACGAAGCGGCTTAGGACCTTTGCATCGAACCTGCAAGATGCCGTGCAAAGGGAACTCCCCTCCAGCAGCCCGACCCCGTATGACAGTGTTGCCGTGCTAGCTATACATTGGGAAAATGATGACCTGGGGGTTGCGGACCTCCAAAAGGCGCTGTTGGAAGTCTTCAAACAAATTTACGGCTATACCGTTGAGTCTTTCGTGATCCCGGGTGACAAAGACGCCGAATACGCACTCAATGGGAAACTTCACGACTGGACCGGGAAATATGGAGGCAAGAATTCCCTGCGAATCTTAGTTTATTCAGGACATGCGTCCTCGGCTGGACCGACCGATTCTGGCTGGTTTCTTGGGTGAGTCTCTTCGAAATTCGGAACATATCGATTAAGCAATACAAGCTGACATACACGAAAAAAACCCAGTGGAGAAGTAGACAAGCAGGGAAATCTCAGGGACCCGAGAATCAACTGGTACTCAATCAAACAGAACTGCGAATCGCGCAAAACAGATCTCTGTTATATCTTCGACTGTTGCTCTGCGGGGTCGGGCGCCTTTTACGACGGCCCGGAAATGATTTGTGCTGCTGGATTCGAGCAGACTGCAGGTGCAAGCCTGGATTCTCCATTTACACAAGCCCTCATCGACACCCTCAAAGATCAGGGTGGCGCTCCTTGCAGTGTTGCGAATCGTTTTTCCAAACTGTACCGAAACTCGTCCCAGCATGACGTGGAGGCTAGCCCCTTTCACATCTTGAGAAAAGATGCACCCAGTATTGTCCTCACCAAACTGGCTGCGGGCACGGGCACCGGCTCGAAAGCGCCCCAAAAGCCGGCCGAAAACAAAAATGTCCACCGAGTGCTCGTCGCAGTTCATATCGAGGACGACAAACCGAACCTTCAGCAATGAACCCAGTGGCTTTCGAATAACGTTCCACCGAAGCTACTCAGCGCCGAAATCAGCGTTGACATGGTCTATGGTACGACCAGCAGCAGTCTTTTATTGGTCACGCTCCCGGTGGAAGTTTGGACTATGTTAGATCCCACTGACGAGCATTATACGTTTGTATCGTTCGTCACATCGGCTGGTCAACCAGCACATCTTAAGGATTGCGATTGAGATTGGCATAGGTGGAGCTCTTGTGTAGTGTCTATCAATCCCACAGGGAAGTCAACAGGTGTCGTCACTGTTTTTACTCTGAGTCTGCCATCTCAAGGTTAATGGCGTATTTAGAGCAAATAGAACGTCCTGAATCTTACTATCTCGATATGCCGAGCTTTACTGCAGCGTAGTCCATGCAATTGTATAACAGAGCGTAGTATTATTCAAGAGTCTACCGCAAGCACTGACTAGCAAAAGAAGAAGAATAAGAAGAAGAAGAACCTACATCTCCAACCTAGGCCCATGATAATGCCCCCTTGCATACGCAAACCAGTTCGCGACGCCGATAATCAGCATGACGACCAGCACGACGGAGGCATAGTCTACCAACAGAACAAACAAGTCAAGTCAGCTTTCTGCGCGCGCACGATCGACGAAGATTAAAACTGCAAAAAGGCAAGGCAAGGCAAGGCAAAAGGCAACTCACTCATATTCCCGCCCGTAACGGGCAGGACGGTCGGGAAGCAGAAGAAGCCAGTCAATATGATCGCCCAGATCACACACACGGCGTTGCATAGATAGCCGAGCACGTTGGGGACGCGGAAGGGGCGCGTCTCGGGGAGGAAGAGCGGGGAGCGGCGGCGCAGGATGAGCAGGAGGGCGGGGATGGCGAAGGAGATCTGCGCGACGATCACGGTCGTGCTGATGAAGGAGTTGAAGGCTATTGACTGTCGTTTTAGTCACGGTTATGGCAGAAGGGTGATGGCAGAAGGAGGGAGAGCAGAGCTGGAGGACAGGAAAGAGGAAAGGGGGGAGGTGAGATGTACCAGTTGACGAGCACACATATACAATCCCCACAAGGAAGACGAGCACGCCGTTCAGGACGAGTGCGTGGATGGGGATGCCGAGCGTGGGGTGTATGGAAGCCAGCTTGCGCGAGAAGAAGAGGGCGTCGTCGCGGGCGAAGGACCAGGTCAGGCGTGAGGCGGTCTGGTGCACGGCATTCAGGGCAACGCAGGTGATGGCAATCAGCGAGGCCATGAAGACCGTTGCGGCCGCGGGGGAGTGTGTTGCTTTTTCCCAGATGTAGTAGATGGGGAAGCCAGTCGGCGACGACAGCGAGTCAGCCACATTGCGCCAGCTGTAGGAGATGCCGATGGCGAAGGGGAAGGCCGTCAGGAAGCCCACGAGGACGGTGACTAGCACGGCCTTTGGCACGACGTGCTCGGGGTCCAGGCACTCTTCTGCGAGGTGCAGGCTTGCGTCGAGCCCGGAGAGCATGAACTGGGGCGTTGAGAGGCCCGTCAGGAAGGCGATGCCGTCGGGCCAGCCGCCCGAGCCGTTTGTCAGGATGCCCCAAACTTCGACGGAGTCGATGGGAACGCCTGAGCGGGCGGGGCACGCGATTGTGATGACGATGAAGGTGGAGATGGAGAGGGCGACTGGATGGAAGGAGGCTGTTAGTGGATGGTTGGACTATGTAGACATTAGGACAGGGAAGGGAAACATACAACCGATATTGTACATCCAAAGCGTCTTGTTGACCAGGAAGGCGTTGTAGAGGACGACAAGGAGATTGAACAGCTGGTAGACGAGAAAGTAGTGCCACGTCTTGGGCTCATACCCCGGTTGCCAGCGGATGACAATCGCCATGATAGCGTTCACCCCGGACAACGCCATGGATGCACCCAGGCAGATCCATGAAAAGATGGCTGCGAGGCCGCTAAAGTATGATAGGCTGCGACTCCAGCGACGAGAGGCCAAGATAGATGTGAAGTGGTACTGGCCACCAGCAGTAGGGTAGACACTGGCGAGTTCGGCCAGGGTCACGCCCGTGCAGAGCATGGCAAAGGTCACGACGAGGATGCCGTACAGCAGGGACAGTGCTCCGCCCGACTGGATGGCGATGGCAAAACTCGCGGCAATGGCAACCCAGCTGTTGGAGATGTTGTAGCCCACGGCGACGATGCTCAGGATGTTAAACTTGCGCTTCATGGGCATCTCCAGCTGGTCGGCGATGCCCAGCTCGCCTTTTGCCATCTCGGCATCTTGTAACGATGGAGGTCCATTGCCAGCTTTGAAGGTTGAGGCCTTGGAATCTTGGACGGTATCCATGGCTGTCGTGGTAGTAGGGTATGGGAGGGTCAACGACAAGGGATCGGCTTCGCCCACGGTAAAGCCCAGAGCCCGCTCTGGGACCGACGGGTGTTTAAACCAGAGCAAAAGCGTCAGCTTGTCGTCGGAACAGTTACATAATGGTCGGGGGGATGGCGGCCATCTTGATAGAGAGATACGTGATAAGTGATATCGGAACCGCTGTGGAATTCCGAGCCCTCTCGAACCCTATCTCACTCTCACCAACCACTGTCGCATGCCAACGCCACCGGGTCCTTGTTAGCGGAAATAGGGCCGGTATCCTGGTCATTCTTGGATGAAGATCGACTCGGGAATGCGGGGAAGCGCACTAAATTGCTTGACGGTCGGTGTCTGACTTTGGGACGCATGGCCAACTGTGGGGTTGACGGCTCGAACTGCGGAGGGAATCCGCACGATCTGATGAAGCTAAAACTAGGCATCAGCGATAACCAGATACTGATAGTTGATAATCAGATAAGTAGCTGATAAGATTGGCTGTACATAAGAAGATGACGGCCTCTATGAGACCGCATACCATTGGAAGAATCACTGCCATCGCTCTTCCCCAGAACACTTAGCATCGGGAAACAGTGACGAGCACTGGAGAGTCCGGCGAGGACGTCGCTTGCGTGCACGTATCTTATCTTCGCGATTTCCATTGTTGGAAAAGCTAACAGTCGAGGTTAAAGGCCTAGTTCTCATGTCCCAGAGCATGAGCGGCGGTGGAATTCTTCCTCCATCATGACAGTCGACATGAGAGAGTGTCCATCACACGATGACGTCCCCTGTGTTACCCTATCACATTCTGAGAGGACAGGCATGCCATTGACGTGGCATGGGACCGTGGTCGACACTCAAGGGAACAATTACTCCAAGTCCCTCCAGAGACCACTGCCGCTAGGCACTAGGTACGGCTATCAAAGATCCACCAAGGAAGAAGACGGAGTATCGCCCCGTTCGGCCATCCTTCCTTTCCGATTCCGAGGGCAGGCTTCTATTAACCGTGCAGTGTGGTGATATTGATATACGATAAGAAGAGTGGCTTTGTTTGATACAAATACCTAGAGCTCACCCGTCAGCTTTGCAAAACATACGGTAGCACTACACTCACACATATTAAGAACAGCGCCTAGACGAATTCATCATGTTTCCGATACACACATCTTAGAGTACTCATCTATGTCCAGTCGACAGAAGAAGACCGGCAGCCTATCAACCCCTCGACGACAAAGGCGACGTAAGCGCTCGGTGCGGCGCCTCTGCTGGTTGTCCAGAGCCCGGCGCCCCGCCCATCGCAGTCTTCATATCTTCGTCCGAGACGACGGCATGCCGGCCACTCTTTACCTCGCCGAGGGCTGAGGTTTCATTCTCGCGCGGGTGGTATGGCTCGCCTTTTCCCCCTTGTAAGGCTCGAATAGTCAGGTAGGTACCGCCAATGACGCCGATAATTGATGCGAGGGCGGTTTTGTTTCTTCTGCTCGAGGGTATAGGGATTAGTAACCTAGTTCGAGGAGCAGGGAAGTCCATACTTGAGTACTGTGGAGAGTTTCCTGGCAGAGGTACCCCCGGTAGCTGGCTGTTGGGGCGACATCTTGGTGATAGAAAGGTAGGAGTCCCTAGATTTGCGACTGGAAGACTTTTTGGAGTGTCTTGTAGATCCGATCTGAGATTGATGTGGACCGTGGCATGAGGGAATCCTGTCTTTCTATATGAAGCTTTGTTCTTTGGATGGCGGTTGATGACTCCGTTCTAATGACGGCATTGACGGCATTGAACTCATCCCTTAGGTGTCAGGCAACGTTCAAACATGGGGCTGGTCTGTCAATCGTCGACGCTGGCAGTTAACCTGCCTTGTCTAAATCCGTATATCCGCAACCTATCCGGGCCTCCGTAATGACATGTAGCCCATAATCGAAGGCACTTTGACGTCATATATTCCGTCGAGGCGACTGACGTTTTGAGAAGATTCGATGATGTTGAGTTAGCAGGTGGGGGATCATTGTGGGTTTGTGGGAAGGATGGTGGGGTTGTCTACAACCGACCCCAAGGTGGACAGTAGTATCCAACCTCAGCACTATTCCGGACTACACCCATTACCGACACAAGGCCTAGCCTCCCGTTTGGAATGTGTATAGCATTCTCTGGCTAGATCCGTACGTTACCTAGAACTCCTTGCCTCAATCGCCAAAGGGTATTGTTTTCTGTGAGTGTTCAGGAGAGATGTGCCGTCCGGCTATAATGGATTTCTGTGCCCTAGCTGCATGGTTCCTGCAATACAGGTTTTTAGAGCGGAATAGGAAGCTTGACATCGCTCAGCAACAGAGAATCTAGGCTGTGGTTGCACGCTACATATTGTCGTGTCTTGCACAGTTGCCCAATGGCACGAGCTTAAGTGGACGAGTAGAGCTCATGACTCTGGCTTATCGGCAAACCCATGGCAGAGGTGCAGCAAAGAGTCTGTTAGTGCTCTCATGATTGCGCCCAGTCTTCTTAGCTCTAGTCCACCGCGTTAGAAGCACTTCGGAATGAATGTTCTTGTTGAGAAATTCGTCCTTGCTTTGGGCAGTCGAGCATGCAGACAGGTGAGATAGGCTGCCCATCTCCTCCAATCTAAAGGACGTCTATTTGAGATAGTCGACGTCTTCAATTTGATTCCAGTTGTCGGGCCCTTCTTCTGAAGAAGCTAATGGCTTTCCAAAAGGCTAAGTCAGATACTCAGCGGCAGGCAAAGTAGATGATATGATATTTTGGCTTTCATGTTCATCATTTCGCGTTAATATTTCTAATGTCTCTGGGCGGTAGTGTGGTCATTCGCAGTCGTCGTATTTCGTGTGGTTTCAAGTGCTAGGACCAGTGTACAGGACGAGCTTCGTCAATCAGGCTAACTCGAGATCATCCAGTATGGGAAAAATGATGAACATGGTCATTGGAGGGGTGTAAAATTTCTCTGCAATCCCCAAGGCGAAATGTTAGCCACTCCTTCAACTGAAAAAGTCCGGAGGACTCACCGACCAACCTTGAGTCCCATCTTACTGTCTCAATCGGAGCTCAAGAATAGACCCGATGACATCACCGTATATAGCTTCCTACTCAGAGATGTTTGTTGTACGTGAAATCATGGATTACAGGAGTACTGCAGGGGCTCCTGAGGCTTAGGGCTTGTAAGAGTGTGGCTGATGAGAGACCTAAGCCACACAAAAGGCCTCTCCAGGCTACGGAGGACTCACGACGGATCCGTGGTCAGTCAGACCCGGCTAACAGTAGTCTCGTTGCGGCTCTCATTGGGCAAAATTGGAGCCTGAAGCCCTGGGTCCAGATTGTATGCCGGCAGTAGAGTCTGTGCGATGGAACGCGTGGTCTGGCTCGAGCTTGTCCGAGCATAGCCGCTGCAAGACGCCCGCTTCGACAAAGTCAGGGCTTTCGTTGGTTTGGCGTTCAGCATGGTTGATTTTGCTTTTGCTTCGGTGCCTTCATTTCTTTTGATAGCTCCTTCGTCCACCCATGGCCCATGCAGAACTCTGCGCCCGTTTCAATCCCGCCTTGACCATGGCCCGTGGGCGTGAGGGCGTCGTAAAGTTTCGCCCCCTGAGAGCTGCATATGCACAGGTATCGGAATTATTTCAGCTGACGCGCCTAGTGATGTTGTGCAACGAGCCTGGCGCTACTTCTGCACTGCGCCTGCGCCCAAGGCAGATCGCTCTTGTTTGCGGTTTGGTGCGATGGCTAGCCCGGGCTCGCGACGGCGTCGATGCTGCAGGTTGACCGGACGGGACAGGGTAGTCTAGATGGAATGAATCATCTGAACCAGTATAGCGATCGTCGGTGTGCCTGGACCTTGACCTTGGATCATGTCAAGGCTCGGTTCCTCGCATGAGAAGTGCCTTAATCTTACTGAGCGAGCAGCCGGTATCTGGTGGCTTGGCCCGGCGGTTTCTGACATGGGAGACAGGTCTCGAACCTTGACTGGGATTCTGGACTGGGATGCTGGGTTGAGGAAGGGCGATCTTGGGCTTGGATAGCATGAGTAAGGTGGGCGGTCCACGGCGCTAGGGGAGTGGATCGGACGGGGACGGTCGCGTGGGGATGCCTCGATCAGGCAAACACTCGGCCACTCTCCACCACTCCCACTCCTCCATCTCTCACCACCATCTCCCATGGATTGATCCATCTACACTACCTAAAGCTATGCTCTCTAATTAGAACGGTCATGGCTGTCCGATACGATCAGTTGAAAGCTCAGACTTAGCGCTGCGATACGAGGTCCAGGTCCAGGGCAGCTCGGGTCGGGCTTCCACCACCAGTCCACCATCACCATCCCATCTTCAACCGTCGACCCCGACCTTCGATAGACTATCACGCTACGCTTATGACACCGCCGATCGCTTATTTCGTTGGTCCCCGAGCCCCAGTTATTTTCGCTTCGTTATCTGCGCCAAGCTGGCGCCGTCTTGACGCCAGAGGGCCGGCGCCAGAGCAGGGGCCCTTCATTTTCACCAGGGCAAACCGAATTGGGCCAACACTGCCCAGTCCCTGTCAGCCATCCTTCGCTTCATTTGCCAGACGCTAGATCCTTCACACCAGTCCCCGAGGGAGGAACCCCGGGATGGGGCCAGAAAAAGAAACGCACGAACCAGTGCATGCATGCATTGCCAGATGACGACACCCACGCTATGTTTACCGCTCCTCCCGGCCATCGCCCTTTACTACGGTCATACTAAGGCCTATTGCGGACAGCTTGAGGCTCAACTCACGCTCCTTGTACTGTCATCGTCTCGTACGAGGCTCCGCCCCGCCGCCACAAATCTTCGACACTGCACTCCACGCTGTGGGCTTTTGCGGCGCTGCACCGTCAGCCACTTGTCCCGGTCGTGTATCGGTAATATTACATCCGTGTGTCAGTGTCTAGGCTACTCTGGGCGCGACAGTAAATGAAAGCCGGAGATCGCGCCAGAAATAAGGGGAGGAAAAAGTAATGAAGGAGTGGCTCCAGCACAACGGCCCTGACTAGTCCTGTCCACTCCTGGCTCTGCAGCCGATGGGGACTGGCCATCGGCATCAGACGCCAAACAGGGACATTTACACCGGCCGATTGTGCCTGTTTATTGTAATGGAGGGTACGCATTGGCTAGTTGAGGCTCATTCTGGAGTCACCAATTCGCGGTGTCTCGATTGCACTTGTTGACCACACCAGGATAGGTCCCCGGACGGGGGAGCCTAGCAGAGGATAAATGTCGGCATGGGTCCGCTGCAATCATGGTGGTCTTGATGTTTTCGCTCAAGCTCAAGCTTTGTTTCCTGCCTCGTGGAGTTCCTGTACCTGTCATTCTTTGTTGACTTGACTCTGCAGCACCAGCCTTCTGTCTGTGCTTGAACAATGGAGGACCACTATCATTATTCCAGCTTTCACCACTATGACGTGCCGGAGCATCTTCCAGTTGCCCAAGAGGTTGAAGTCCAGTACTATCCTCACCACGATGCCAACGTGATGGTAGCTTCTATGTCTGATGCTATGATGGGATGTGTTCCCGTTGCGACGGAGGCCGCGACCAAGGGTGCTCACTTTCCTTCCTTCGGGCCCTTGCGCTACCCTCCACCCCCGTCTCCTGCGGACATGGGGTACTGGTGCCCTCTTTCGCCCTTTGATGAGAGCGTACGCAGCGTCTCACCTCAGACGGACTGTCAGAGCAACTACATGCCTGCCCTCACCTATGATGACTCCTTATCATGCGCGTCCGGCTTCGAGAGCTCGCCCTCCCCTTCATATCCCGACCTGCCAATGACCCTCTACAAACAAGAACCAATGAGTCCCACCGAGCCTACCCACCCAATGCCTCAACAGAACCACATGTTCCTCCAAGTATACACCCCAGCCACTCTCCAACCCAACAATTACACCAGCACCTCAGACCACGAACGCGAGCACGAAGCCACAAAGCCCTCTCGCAAATCCTCAACCCGCAAAGAGAACCCCCGCAACCGCGTACAGAAGCGCGCCAGCAAAACTCCTAAAAAGACCCCGGCCAAGACCAACCGCACCGAAGCAGCCACCACCTCCAAACCAACGCCCCAAAAGACTGCCGACCGCCGCTTCGAATGCTGCTTCGCCCGCTACGGCTGCACAAGCACCTTCCCCTCCAAGAACGAATGGAAGCGCCATGTCAGCTCCCAGCACATCCAGCCCGGCTTCTACAGATGCGACGTCGGCCGGTGCAGTCTAAACAACCGCTCACCATCTCCACCGCACGCGCGAACACCTACATCCCCTGCGCAACACCCCACCCCCGACCCGCCAACCCTGCTTGTCAACGACTTCAACCGCAAAGACCTCTTCATCCAACACCAGCGCCGCATGCACGCCCCCTGGAGCACGAATCCTGCAACCCCAAACAACACCAAGCCTTCCTCATCCCGCAAAGCCTCGTCCACCTCGCAAGCTGAGAAAGACACCTTCGAAGCATCTCTCGACACAGTCGTGAAGCGGTGCTGGCGCCAGCTCCGGGAGCCGCCAACACTCAGCCACTGTGGGTTCTGTGCAATGGAGTTCCGTGGCGAGAACGCGTGGAAGGAGCGCATGGAGCATGTGGCAAGACACTTTGAGAAGCGGGACCCGGGCCCCGAGAGGGAGGACCTGCCGCTCCGAGAGTGGGCGGAGAGCAATGGGATTGTGAAGTGTGTGGAGGGCGAGTGGAGGTTGGTTAGTCTTTGCCGGAAATGATCTTGATATCCAGTCTTGTCTTTTTTTTCCCCTTTGTTATCTCTTTCTTGCTTTCGTTTGTCTTTTTCTCTCCTGTGGTCTGTTCTCGGCGCGCTCTTTTGGTTCGGGAATACATATATGGTTTTGCTTGAGGCTGGGTTTGGTTGGGCTGGGCTGGGCTGGGATGCATGTATGGTCATGCTTATGATTCACGATGCGATGCAAAGCGATGCGATGATATCCTGTACTAGTCTATACTGATATATTATGATATACCTTTCTGGCTCTGATTGATCTGTTCTACCTACGCACTACCTGACATGATCTTGCTAGCTTAGAATCTCCCAACTGGACATATATGGATGTACGTAGAGCCACCTTCATATCCAGACTCCATATGAGCAACAAATGGGCCGGGTAATTTGGCTAGCGTGCAAAGTTCCTCAGATGCGCCATGCTCCCTTTCTACCCTACCCTAGGGTACCCCGGCAGGTATATATAAGTCCGAGATGACTATTCCCAAGCACATGGGAAGACAGTACTTACTTCCCCAGTCCAGAAAGCCTGGCCTTTAAACGTCAGTTCTACGTTATTGGGGTATTATCATATCTCGTCCATAGCCGTAAACTGTGCATTGAGTGAGTGCTCCCATCGATCTACCTATGTATTGCTACTCCACCGCTGACCTTATCCGTGATAACAACTGCACTTCAATATCCTATTCTTCATCCTCTCGCCTTGCGTGCTCTACACCTTAGAGCCTATCTAGCCTGCATATAAAGAAGATTCATCTGTCCAAAGATCCGTAATAGGGACTGAATATTCTACAGACTACGCCACGCATAGCCATATAAAGTAAATGCTACAGATCGGTCAGGGTCCAAAGCTTATAAGCATGTAATGTAAGTCTATTATGAAGCTGGAGCATGGATATAGCTTTAGCACGTGGTTTTGTGGTGTACTGTTTACCCTAGGGTAGACTGACTAGACCATGGCCATAGCTGCTCTACTGTAACTATCCGAAGCAGGTGGATCTTCCCCATGGGCATGCAGGAGGATGCATCTGTGTTTGAGCGTGTATCAACTCAGAAGGGCTAGCTTCCTTGTCCGTGAGTCTCGGGAAGGCGGCCAGGGTAGAAATCTAGATACCTGACTAACTACATAAGTAAAAGATCACACCAGATTTAGCGAGCCGACCAGGGCCATACTCATTGACTCCTATCTACATACTCCGATCAGCACCTCATATGGCTGAAATACCCGAGATAAGTAGGTTGCCGGGTTATTGACAGTCCCTGGCCTTTGTGCGCCAATAAGAACACGTTAGAGCCGATATATGCTAAGTTGCGCCGTTGCCGCCTAGTCGTGTTTGAAACCCTGGTGCGAATGAAAGAAATGGGGTCATGGATGTCTCAGTGCAACCATCTGAGGCTAGGTAGAGTGCCACGATGACTACCTGAAAAGGGGCCGTGGGGGCGTTTAGGATCTCCCGCTCTCCTCGGACCCTCTGAACCCTTTGGACACTGTATCGACCTGACTGTCTGTCCGCTACAAAGACTTGACGGGCAGGTGTTCGCCAGCAAAGTTGTCAGAAATAAGCGACTTGTCTCCGGCAGGATGCAGAAGCACGATCCCAGCTGGGAATGTTTGGAGGTTGTCCGTGGCCCTTATCACGGGAATTGGCCGTACGTTGAAGCTGAGGAAAGGAAAGAGGTTGTCTAATACATACTAGGCCATGACTCAGGCTCAGTATCTCTTGATCGGGAAGTCGCCAGACCAGGGACCAATGCACCAAGCACATTCGCGCCAGAGGCGGTGCAAGTCGGACGGCCCCTTGAGGAAAGAAGAAGCCTAAAGAGGTTTTGCGGCGTTCGTCCATTAAAGTTCTAGATTGTGTGTGCGCTGCTCGTGCTGGTGGTCATTGGGGCTGCTGTTGGGGGTGGAATGGGTGCTGTGCTTTCGAAGAAAGATTCGGATTCGGCACTATATGAGCTTGATGCTCAGGTTGCGACTGCCACTACAACTGTGACTGCGGCTTGGACACGAAGTAAGTTAATCCGCCTGTATGACGTCTCCCAAACGCGCATGCTCATCGCCGCAGTTCTCTTAGTACTAGTACACTCATCCCGAGACCAGCACTGCAAATCCACAACATCTACAACCCTGACGAACCTCACAGTCCCGTAACTTTCGGAACAACTGGGCGTACCGCGAGCCCTTGCCTACGCGCATACTCGAACTTGGTCACCCCGGAGGTCGTCTCGAATTCCATGATCCAGTACGAAAATGACTGGCCGAGCCGAATCAAAGCGGCAGATGGGAGTGGAACGGTAACTGATCTCCTGCGTACGACGGAATACACATTGGACTGGTGCATGAATAGGTGCGTGCGGTATAATCCGTTTTCGGATTTACCTGCACCGTGCAAGTTACATCTTAGCGTTTGTTAGTGGGATAACGGGGAATTGCGTCCTGAAGAATAAGGCTGGTAAGGCATTTTCGGGGAGTGATATGAGAATGACAGCGGGGATTGTTGCGGGTTGAGAGTGTTGAAACACGAGTGAAGAGACAGCTTAATTCTGTATATATATCAGTACCTCTGTATACGTTACTCACCCGCCCCATGGCATTGGGTGTATAATAAAGGCCTCGGGAGTCAGTCTACCTCCGCATTGGAGCTTTGGCTTCGCGACCACTTTACTTTCATCCCAGTTCCCAGCTCCATAGTTCACCAATGCTACGCCGATAATACAATCTCCTCGCCTCACCTCATCCTCGAAAGGCATATTAGCTCTCAGGCACCGAGTCCAGCTAGATCCGGCTCCGACGCGATCTCAGACGGCCTGAACAACCAAAAACGCACGCACAGCACCGCACTCCGGTGTCCTCTTCCTCCTCCCTCATTACCTCGACCTCCACAATTTCACCATGTACGTCCTGCTCCCTATCTCTTTACAAAAGGCAAAGGAGAACACAGACTGACAAAGCGCCGCGGAAGGCCCGTCTTCTCCCTCATAATCATCAACAAGGCCGGCGGGCTGATCTACCAGCGCGAGTTCCACCCGGGCCTGCGCAAGCTCTCTACAAACGACTACCTAGTCCTTGCGGGAACGTTTCATGGGTAACCCCCCTGCCCCCTCCATGCTGCTCATCTAGGAGAACAAAAAATGGGATAGTATAGCATGAGAAAGAGGAGCGGACCATGCTAACAAACCGCGCGCAACAGCGTCCACGCAATAACCCGCTCGATAACGCCCAAGATCCCCAACCCTGCCGCCTCCATCCCATCATCAACAGCCACAGCAGCCGGACTGTCGTCACCATCGCTCCCCTCAACGCCGACACCCCCCGCTCCCAACCACAACCACACCTCGACGCTGTCAACAACAACGCTGAATCCGAACCCCTCCTCGCCCTCCGTTCCAAGCACCATATACCCCAATCCGCAGCTACCGCTGAGCGGTCTCGAGACGCTAGAGACGGACAAATTCCGCCTGACGTGCTTCCAGACGCTCACGGGGACGAAGTTCTTGCTGTTCACGGACCCGCTGATGGATAATGTGGATGTTGTGATGAGGGGGATATATGAGCTGTATGCGGACTTTGTGATGAAGAACCCATTCTATCAGATTGAGATGCCGGTGAGGTGTGAAAGGTTTGAGAGGGGAGTTGGCGGGTTTTTGAGGGCGAGGGGGTGATATGATTTGCATTCTTGAGTAATGCGGGGGGAGGTTCTATATCTTTGGTGTCGGCATTAGACGGATTATCCGTAGTGGTGAACACTGCATGGCATATGTAGTAATATCAATGACGGCCTTGAGCATTTAATTCTTGCTTAGCGAGAAAGATGGGAATCCGTTCTGAGAGTCGGTAGAGCGCCGGGTATGCATTAACATGAAATAGAACATTTGATCTAAGCGGTATCCATCTTGTCCGGATCCTCGTTATCCTTCTTGCTCGACGAGCCCTCCTCGGGAATGCCCTCTAGATTCTCTTTGCCCTCTTGCGCCTCTCTTTCCCGCTTCTCCTTCTCCTGTCGGTTCTTCTCCTCCTCCAACGACAAGCGCAGCGCAAAGGCCAGCTCGGGGTCATTCTCAGCCGCAGCCTCCAAATCAAAGGCATCGCCGTCGCCGCCACCGCCGCCTCCCATGCCGCCAGAGCCTCCAGCATCACCACCACCAAGGATAGGCGAAGCCTGGAGTTCCTCGGAGAGGAGGTTGGGACCGGGCGGGATGATAGCGAGGTTAGAGCCGTCACCACCCTTGACATTCTCAACGAAGGCTTCAAGTTTCTTGGTCTGGTCTGATTCGAGGTCGCCAAAGGCGATGACGTCTATGGAGACGTTGTTCTTCTTCATCTTCTTGGCGAGCTTCACGAGCGTCTTTTCGTCTTCGGCGATGGGGGAGCAGGAGAATACGACGATGCGTTGACGCTGGGATTTTTCGGAGCGGTGTTTGAGAGCAAGCTAAAAGCCCATGGGTGTTAGCATAGTACATGTAAATGGTTCAAAGTATGGTATCGTACTCCGGCAACTTGTATACTCGACGTGAAGTGGGCGGTTCCGTGGATCTTCGTGCGATGCAATCCGGCGAGGATGCCACCAAAGTCAGTGGTGAATGTGGAAAGCACCTCGGGGCCCTTTCCGCCCATGCTCATTAGTCCGACGGCAGACTGGGGGTGTACGCGCATTTTGGCTGTGTGGACAACGCTGACAGCGTCGATCTGGGCTTGCCATCGTGTCGAGCTGCGGAAGTTAGCTGCGGGCGTTCGCAGAGGATGAAAAAGAGGTGTTGATGCCATACGTATAGTCGCCATTCCTGCTGCTCTCGCTGTTATCAACGCTGGGATGGGTCAGCTATGCCTAGAATCGGAGCTAGGTGATGGGCCGGGGGCGACGAACATGATCATCGTAGCTTCGAGCGACATCTTGGCGGGTCAATCAGGACTGCGGAATGTGTGGTGAGAGAAACGGAAGAGGGATCAAGAGTAGGAGAAGCTATCAGTTGAGAATGGAAAGGTGGAGAGTTGATGATGGCGGGAGGATGAAGCTGGGCCGACAAAGAGAGATGTCACACCCGCTGGAGTTGAGGTTGAGCTCACTAAGCTAACGACGAATTAAGTCAGCGCTTGTTTATTCCGTCCCCAAACACTCCCACTCCACCATTCTCTCCTCCATCCCTTCGCCCACCAACACCATAGCACAACGTCAGACGTCGCTGAAGTTGCTTCAAGCAAAATAACTATTACTGAGGACTATTCTCAGAAAGCATTTTACTCGCAATGGCTTCCGGCTCGAAACGCAAGTCCGACGAGATGGCCGACGCGTATTCCAATGTCGAGGCCGCTACACCCACGAATACTTCCCCCAGAAAGCGCGCGCGCATTACGCGAAGCCAGAAACAGGCTTTGATGGATAATTTGCAACTTGAACGTATGCTATCATAATAAGCCGTACCGGGCTCAATACTAACCCGTACAGTCACGGAACGCGCTCGCAAACTTCGCGCACAATACGCCCTCCAAGCACAAGACTTGCGGGCCCGGATCGAACGACGCGTCAATCGAATTCCCGTAGTCCTCCGAAAAGCCAACATGGGCGAACTGCTTGAGAAACACAATGCTGCCCTCCGTGCTCAGTTGGAGAACCCCTCGCCAAGGAAGTACCGAAGCCCAGCCAAAGGGTCCCGCAACTTCACAGCCATGTCTGCGTCCGGCAGAAAGAAGGCTGCCACCGTCAGCCCGAGCCCACGACGGGTGAGGAAACAGCATAGGTGCGTCGGGTTGTCTTCATTTAGTCTTCGGTGATCTAATGTGTCGTTAGTCCTGCCGGCATCTACTCTGATAAAGAGAACGCCCCCGCATCAGGCGAGCAGCTTGACGTGCTCAAGAACCCCAAGCGACGCACCAAACCTGCCGCTGGCGCTGGCACTTCGCGCGTTGTGTCCCAGGAAGTTCGAGGGGCAGACTACAGAATCCTCTCCCCCAAGTCCTCCAACTCCAGAACCTACCCTCAATCGCCTCTGCTGCGCTCGCCCGAGAAAGCCCAACCTTCTTCATACCTCTCCAGACCTATGTCCCCGTTAAAGCCATCCAGCCCACTGAAATCCACCACGGGCAACTATTCGGCGGTCCGCCCGGGCTCAGCACGAGGCGCTGCGCCTCCACGACCACCATCCTCGCAGACCAGACGCCCCGCAAGCAGAGCTGCCACTGCAGGGGCGAGATCAATCCGCTCGCCTCTGTCACGGCCCGGTACTCGCCAGACTGACCGTCGAGGCAGTGCTTCCTCGTCCACTTCGTCTGGCACAACCGTTGCCAAGACCACATCGCGGAAAATAACGACCGCCTCAACTGCCAGCGCCGCAGCGAAGAAGGCGTCCGCTGCGCGGGCTCAGGCTCCTGCCGCCACGAAGAAGACTACAGTCTCGGGTTCGAGGAAGGCCACCGTGCCGGCTGGTACTGAGACTACAACGAGTGGACGACGCATTCTGCGGAAGCGTGCTTGAATTAGGCTCAGTGGCTAATTCTTATTGCTTGAAGTTTATGTTACTGCTTTACTTGATTTCCTTATGGCGTGGTGGGGCGCGGAGTCGAATTGTCTGGTGTTCTCTCGGGCTGTCTGGGATTGGAGTTCTGTGTGTCCATTCTTGATTTGACAGTTGTGCTTGCTTGAAGGCGGAAGCCTCAATTCCTTATCTCTCGTACTGTTGTCTTCATGAAGGTATCGTGTAGTCGGCTTTCTGGTGTTTAGTGGATACGAACTATATGTGCTGCACGGTCAATAATACTTGTTGGGGCCTTTCAATATCATCTTTCCACGAGCTTAATTGTTTCCGACCTGATTCACCAGTGTACGGAGTACTTTATAGCTATAATCATTGATCAAGCCTATGGATTATGGAAGCTACCTAACGTAAATAGTCAACTAACTGCGGGAAAATGCGCTACAGAGATGACATCGACATCGCCCTTGCGCCGTAGAAGAACCAAGGAAGCAAAATCCACAGCACCCCGCTGAACTCCGACCTAAGCACGGATTTCGTTGGCTGAAGATATCAAGGTCTTCTCCGGTTAGGGTTCGTTCTCCGCGCTCAAGTCAAGATGCGATGTTGGAGCAAACAACGCCACGTATGCCTCGGTCTCACTCTCACTACTGTTGCAGCTAGATTGGATCATCGCTGCAATGATTATAAGCGCCCGCCAAATAAAATATCATGCTTGTTCTTGTCGTTGATTACGATTTGGTACGTTGATTCCTCGTTGCTGAGTAGAACGTTCACTGACAATGGTGGCAAGCTTAGCGGCGTTCCGTACTTCAGACCTAAATGTCCACCGTCTTAATCGAAGGCATCCCTGTTTGTATGAGCGGTATTAATATAGCTCTGATCTCCGCGTACCGGGTTGAAAGGGGTACGCGTTAACTTACTCGACAGATCGCTCGATGTCTCTCCGCAGTGTCCTCTTGTACTTCTTGCGATCTTCCGGAGAGCCCCAGAACAGCTTCGACGCCTCGATGTTAACCGTTGTGCGTGGGTCGTAAGGAGGATCTTGTTCATCTAAGGCGGCGATGATCGCCTCAACGTGTTGGCGCATCTCTTCGAGTCGGGTAGGAAAGTAGCAGAGGACGCCGTCTTTCGACACACGTATATGAGAAAGAGGGGTTTCCACGAAGACTCGCGGCTGCTCTTCAGGGAAATTAGTGCTCAGATGAATTCTGATCTTTATGATGCCGCCCTCCAGGGGTGTAGTAGGACGACCAAAGTATGTGAGCTTCCAGAGGAAAGGATTATTGTCAGCAAGAGACAGCTCGATGGAGTAATTCCTGTGGCTCTTGAGGGTCTCAACGATCTGTTCAAATTGTCGCTGCAGGTTGACTGCGATTCCGAGCTCGTTCTTTTTCGCTTCCAGCCCTCGTACCTGCCAGTTTTTGGTCTCATCTAAGATCCTGGATTTGAGGTACGCCAGTCGCTGCTGCAACTCTGGATAATCGAAATGCCCGTTCATGGTGTTGCCGCCACTTTCGAAGGGCATTCTCTGGAAAGGAAGTTTCGGGGTGATGGTTTGCGACTCTCTCTCAACCAATTGTACGTATGAATCATAGTACCAGAGGAACCGGCGCTTGCGGAGGTCTATGAAAGGATTCTCGAAGACATAGCCTTCGTCCTCAGAGCTGTCGTCGGGTTCCGTGTACCTGGTATGGGTTGTCGACGCCGTGGTGTTATTGGGCACTATGTCTAAAGCTGCCTCCAGGGGTTGAAGGACTGCTATTCGTATGGTCTCGTGACAGATCTTAGCCTTATAATTCTTCATGTTCTCTTCGTCCGTCTGTGACTTGGCGTGCTCATAGCCTGGCTCGTTCTCGTAGGGATTTGAGGACATGAGACTTTGAATGGAAATCAGAACTGACTCTAGTCCCTGTGCTGATGACCATTGCTCCCCGGCTTGACCAGTCCATGTTCTAATCAAGTTAGCAGAAGATCTTTAAATACGACGCCTTTTTTGCTTTACCCAAGAATTGACCTTGTTTCGTCAGCAACCAACTGTCAAACCTATATCTGAACGGCAAACTTACAAGCAGACCTTTCCTCCTGCATACAGATTCGGGCTGAACCTGCAAGTTCCCGAGTTGGTCGTCACAGCCCTCACGCTCGGAGGATGGGCAGGGTACTCTAGAAGCTCGTAGTAAGCACAAATCAAATACTGGAGACGAATGGCGTATACCTTTGCCGAACTTGATCGTAAACTGTATTGTTCTGAGGTCAACATGGCGGGTACTACCTTGAAGATGAGACTACCTTACCTCGAATAGTCCGAACTGGTAGGGTGTCTCTGGAGGCCCCAAGATAATCGCACGCACATTTCGCAAGTCCTCTTCATCATAATCGACTGCAATTGCTGCATCAAGCCAGTCAGCGAAGACCCCTTGCTAAACGGCCTTACTGGTGGACCAAAAACGAGCACTGGGGCAAAACAGATTTGAATCTGATGAGCGCTTACAGAGGTCTGCGTTTTTCTTTATCTGCGAGAGTTCCTGCGTAGCAAGACTTGGGTTAGCCTATAGCCCAGTATAAGGAGTATCGATCAGGAAAGAAGCGGGAGAATAATACCCGGGTGATGCGAATTATTGCTTTTTCTGACATCTTTACTGGATCTATGTCGAAAGGGCGCGGCCCGTTGATTAAGCCTGGGAGTGGTAGTTGATGATGAGAACTGAGTACTAGACGACTAGCTCAAGGTCGAGCGGACGGTCGAAAGTTCCGGGGAAGGAGGGGTATTTTCCCTGTCGACGTGAGGAGCAGTATAGTAGAAGAACAGAACTAAATGAAGATGGAGCAGAAAAGAAGTTCCTGACGCAAAGGCTGATGGTGAATAGAAATAGCTAGGGAGATGTGAAAGATACGCAGAGAGCCAGACAACGAGCTGATACATACATACAGCGCAGCAGTCAGTCAGCCGCGCCAACAGGGAAGGACTTCCACTCCGACTGTTTATAGAGCAAACACAATCACAATAAGTCTTCTGTTCAGCTTGGAAAAAATGTCACCCATATACGGAGTAGTCGTTTGCACTTTTCCGTGTTCGATATCCTCAACATACAACCTCCTCGAAGTTCCTTTCTGGACAGCAAATTTCCAAACCAGGCTCCAGTCAACGAATAATGCCTCAAAGAATCTGATTCTGCCTTGAAGTTGCATCCTTCACTCTAATGAATACGCCTTGCAGGTAATTTGTTGAATTTGGTGCCTACAGTAGGCAGCGCAAGCTTTGTCTAGGCTGACGATGGTTTTGACGTGACACAAAGTGCTTGCTGGGAGGTTGGAGACTCATCCATGATGGCAGCATAATAGCCATAATAATGGGAAGAGCTAAATTCACATAAAAAAAAGCAATGACCCTACGGAGCAAGGCACCTGTCATTCGGTTCATCACGGGCTCAATCGCGGGCGCCATCCGTAGCCTCCGTGAGGTCGTACGCTTACTCCGTACAGGCCAGCCATTGTGCAAGATCCATGATTCATGGCCCGCATGTGGCCAAGCAGTTGTATCCTGGTGGAGATCGATGCCCCTGAAGTTTGAAAATCAGATTGTCTTCACTTCGCAGGCCTTGCCCCTGAGATGGGTTTCAGAAGAGACCCAGCCGAATTGTGGCCTGGGCCTGTGCACCGGTGCCTTAGGCTACGTCAGAGACCCTGAAACTTCGTAGAAGATGGTTACTGCTTTCTTCCACCTCTCCTAGCTTTTTGAAGTCGCTCGCCTCATCAATGTCCACAGAATACCTTTTTCGTCCTCATTCAACGAGACCAGTGTCTTGTGTACCCTTTTGTTCAGGTACAAGTCCCGAAAAAACAGTGCAAAACAAACATATGACCCTTCTTCTTCCAGGCGGTGTGAGCAGCGGTGAAGAGTGTGCACGTGATGGCTGGCAGCATAGGGGGGCAGAGCAACATAGTATTCGCACTGCCCCAAACATACTCTTGGGCTATTGAGTTGGTTGGTGTCTTGTTGGCTCTGATTGACCAGGCTTCACTGCAAACATCGTTCTTCCGGTCTTTCATGAGTGTGCGACCCCGGCTGTCGAATCTTCCCTTCGCTGAGAAGGACCAGGCATGGTGTTGATCTTGGCCATCGACCTCCGCCGCTTGTTGGTCTCACTTTGAGCTCCCGACCCTTTCAATCCGATACCTCCTCCACGGGCGGCTACATTCTTCCGTTGACCTCAACCGACCTCTTATCTCTACTCAAGCGGGTGAGTGTGAAGCCTACTTGCCTACCCCGGCGGTCACGCGCTGTGTTCCTTGTCCCTCGAGTTTCCCCGCAAGTTGTACCTGAATGGCTTGAAGTGAGTTCGCCCTGAAACGACCCCAATTATGCTTCCCAGCCCCGCGCGAAGCTAAGAGCACGCTGTCTAACATAGTATCACAACTAAAGAAACAGGAAACAAATTAGCTGTACCATTCTCACCATCTGATTTACATTGTCCGTTAACATTTGTCGAATTCTCCGTGCCTGCGCCCGATACTCGAATCTATTTGGACTCCGGCGGCAATTCGACCAACGCAGCCAACTCTGGAAACACCTCGTTCAACCACATTGGGGCAAGGTCAAGAGATCTCACCTGTTACTTGGAGGCGTATCGCTGGAATATCTACAAAGGCATAGTTCCTTACGGACATGCCTCCCGGCGACGTTTCATTGCCGGACAGCCTCGTGCCGGGCAACGGGGCTGTCCGCCCGTCATTGAACACCAGCGGTTATCCTGGTAGTAACGGCGGAAGCTTTCAGGCACAGACGCCTACGTCGCCCGCTGATAGTACTGTTCCCTTCGACTCTCCCCGCACACGGCCTTGGAATGCGTCTTCTACCGGAATGGATTCGGTTCAGAGCCCGGTGGACGGACGCCCCATAAGACGCTTAGACTCCAATCCAGCGGAGTCTAGAGATCCAACAACCCCTCAAGACCGGACCAATTATTGGGAGAATTCTGGACCGCTTGAAAGACCTCGACCAAATGGCCGGTCGCACGCCAAGTCCCCCGGAAGTACATCAAGGGTATGCAAAAAGTGCAATGAGCCCCTCACAGGCCAATTCGTTCGAGCCCTTCTTGCGACATACCATCTTGAGTGCTTCAAGTGTGAAGTGAGTCTACCAAATTCTCAATTCTGTCCATAACCCAGCACTGACATCTCCCTAGGACTGCGGTCAAATAGTAGCGTCTAAGTTCTTCCCCATTGATGCAGAAGATGGAAGCGGGCAGTATCCTCTGTGTGAGATTGATTACTTCCGCCGACTCGACCTTTTATGTCACGACTGCGGTGGTGCCCTGCGAGGGTCGTATATTACTGCCCTTGATCGGAAATACCACATTGAGCATTTTACGTGCTCAGTATGTCCCACTGTTTTCGGCGCACAAGACTCTTATTACGAACACGAAGACAAGGTATATTGTCATTATCACTATTCTACACAGTTCGCCCAACGATGCCATGGCTGTCATACCGCGATTCTGAAGCAGTTCGTTGAGATTTTCCGCAATGGCCAGAATCAGCATTGGCACCCCGAATGTTACATGATTCACAAATTCTGGAATGTTCGCCTTGCACCAACTGGCCAGCCCTTAGAATATCCTCAAATAAAAGAAGACGCTACTGACGAAGAACGAACTCAAATACGCGAAGAAGAAGACTTGGTGGAAGAGAAGGTATACAAGATCTGGAGCACGCTCTCCACTTTTGAAGAGTCATCCGCGGCCTGCATCTCGGATATGCTATTGCATGTCAGCAACGGTGCTTATCTCGATGGGGTTCTTGTCGCAAAACGGTTCATTGGCCACGTCGAAATTCTTTTCTCCGCTATCGATGAACTGGCTCGCTCCATCAGAGTACAAGGAATGAAGGGTAAGACATGGCGCTTCATAAATTGATAAATGGGCTAATCTCTCTGTCTAGACCTTGCATTCGGCCGTGAAGCAAAGCTGCTTTGCAAAAAGATTGTCGCATTCTTTGCGCTGCTGTCTAAAACGCAAGAAACCGGTGTTCGAAAACTCGGTGTTACGCAGGAGCTTTTATCGCTAGTTACCGGTCTTGCTCACTACCTCAAACTCCTCATCCGCATTGGATTGCAAGGTGCTTTGAAGCTAGAGAGGGAGCAGCATAGCCCAGAGGGCCTCCATAGTCTTCTGGATCGCCTTGGTGATCTTGATTCCCTGCGACCGCTCGAGGAGGAGGAAACGCCGGCAGATTTGCTGGTCGGCGTGGATGTCTTGGCGGATCAGCTCTCTGATTGCTGCACAGCATGCAAGGAACCAATTGATGATGAGTGTGTCATGTTGGGTGACAGCAGATGGCATATCAAACCGCCGCACCTTCTCTGTGCCTCGTGTCAGACTGATCTGACAGCCAGTCTTCAGGACGCTTTCTTGCATTCCAAAGACAAGCAGATTTTCTGCGGTAACTGTGTCACTCACAAAGGCATTGCAAACAACACACAAAAAGGCTTTATTCGCGTCACAAAGCTTCAGCAGTTCGTCTTCTTACTCAGAGTGGCTCTCGCGCGGCTTCTCTCTGTTCTTCGAGCCGGAGGAACACTTTTCCCATCAGGTACGTGATTCAATGTTAGCTACGTCCACATACCCGAAGCTAATATATTCTCTTCACTTGCCAGATGGTTCTTCGATTACGCACTCCGACGGTACGCAGATCCCACCTGGTGGCGAATTGCGCCGCAGAAAAGATGGCGACAGGTCTTCGCTCGAGCAAACAATGGGTGAGATGCGACGCTTACGGTCAATACGGAATGAGCGCACGCTCTCCACAACCTATAAGAAGGCTCGAGCTTCAAGGATCATCGACGGGCCCGAAGGAAGGAGTGCCCGACCTGGTTCATCTGGCGGCGAGGGCTCAGACTCCAGGGGACCTGGCTTTCAGATTGTAGAGGAGAAGGATGCCAATGGTGAGCCGGTTACTGAGCTGGCGTTTGGCAATCAAGATGCCCTGACCCTTGATGACATTCCGCGAATTGTCGCAGCCGAGCAAGCCAAGGAGCAGCGCCCGAATGCTTACCGACATGCTGGCACTAAGCTTGTGGGCACGACTGAGCCGCTTCCCAGGTATAATCATGGACATCAACGCGGTGTTTCTAATGCTGGTATGGACGCACTTTTCCCTGTGCCGCTTGGAAGAGGTAAACGGTACTTCTCAGAACTTTCTGCCTTGGAGTACTTCATTGTCCGCCATGTTGCCGTTCTGTCCATGGAGCCTCTGCTGGACGGTGCTTTCACATTGGAGGAGCTCCTCTCATTGATAGAATCGCGGAAACCCACCATCTGGGGTATCTTTGGCAGAGCTTTCGCCAAGGATGCGAAAAAGGGCGGAAAGAAGAAGGGCATATTTGGTGTGAGCTTAGATTACCTTGTCGAAAAGGAGGGTACCGAGTCCAGTCATGGTGTCGGTCCTGGAGCTCTTCGTATTCCGACTCTTGTTGATGATTCCGTGTCTGCCATGCGCCAGATGGACATGTCTGTCGAAGGTGTCTTCCGAAAGAACGGCAACATCAGACGATTGAAAGAGATCTCAGAGTTGATTGACAACAAATATGACCAGGTGGACCTAACCAAGGAAACGCCTGTGCAGATCGCCGCTCTTCTCAAGAAGTTCCTCCGCGAAATGCCCGATCCTCTCCTCACGTTCAAATTGCACCGGCTATTCGTTGCTTCTCAAAGTATGTCATCCGCCGACGCTTGGTTCTATTATTCCATGCTAACTCCATCTAGAAATATCTGACGCAGAAAAGCAGAAGCGGGTGCTGCATCTCACATGTTGCTTGCTCCCCAAAGCTCATCGCGACACCATGGAAGTCCTGTTCGCCTTCTTAAATTGGACATCGTCCTTTTCTCATGTGGATGAAGACACTGGAAGCAAGATGGACATTCACAACCTTGCGACCGTTATGACGCCTAACATTCTCTATCCCAACACGAAGGCCAGTGCCGTTGATGAGAGCTTCCTTGCGATTGAAGCTGTCAACGCGCTGATTACATACAACGACACCATGTGTGAGGTACGTTTGCTATTAAATATCTCACTAGGCTGGTGACTAACTTGAACGCAAAGATCCCGGAAGACCTTCAGTCTGTTCTTAGCGACAGCAACCTCTTCAAAGAGAACACAGAAGTCACGACGAAAGACATCCTCAAGAGATACGGCGATATAGCCAGGGGAGGTTTCTCCCAGAAAGCGAGCAACGGCGGTGAAACATTTACTATTACCAATCAGAGCCGTGGAGCTAACATCCCAACATCTGCACGTATCGAAACAGACCCATCCCAGGATGCCGCAGCTCAGATGCAGAGCTCGGTCAGACATGTGCCCGGTCCGAGTGCACACTCGCATTCAAGCAGTGCCATTGCTCCCGGCAAAGATCTCGACAAACGTGACAAACGTAATCGCAGTACTAGCACCGGGAGTCAACCCGACAGTCAGCCCCAGCAAGTACCTTACAGGGCTCGTCCGAACGCAGGGCCCATGGGCGTTGCCATTTAATTACTCCTCGCTTCTGTCTACGACCAGGATCTCTCATCTACGAGACGCATTTCGGCATATGGTCCCATGATTTGAGTTGCCAGAGGAATGCCATGGCGTACCCTGGCCTTCCAGCATTTCTTTTACCTCTCTCACCTCGACTTACAATTAGTTGATCTTCCCTCTCAAGTTCGGTCAACGTGTTCGGACCACCAGCTTGGGAGTTGAAAGTGTCCTGTTCTCGCCTTTTTCAAAAAAACTGCATTGCATCCGGCCGCGAAGTTTCCTCTCATCCTTCTGCTCTCATTGACTGGTTAAATAGCCACCATGAAGAAGCTCAAGACTTCTATTCTGTTTAGGTACGGCTTAGCATCCACATTTCTGGACTTTGGGTGTCATTTCCTATTGTTTTTCTTGCATTGCGTCTGGCAACTTGCTATTATATGAGCTTTGCCCTGTAATACAGCAATGTCCTCGTCTCTGTCTTCGTCATTTTCAGTTCTTTTTTCATATTTCTGGGCTTCCTGTCTCTCCATTGACTTGTGAGAACCTTTAACTTCACCAACGACTACTGTTGGTTGGGTTTTACTTTTTCTTTTCTTTTTCTCATTTTTCCCGCCAGTCGATGATAAGACGGCAAAGATACCTAACAACGGCGAGTCCTGTTTCTTCTTCACCATCTCACTACTACCTGACTTTTTCTTTTCCTTTTCTTTTCTCGTCCTATTCCCCCTTCCTTCTTCTCTCGAAGCGATGCCATGCCTTGTCCGGTTCTTGGGTCTGCTGTAAGTGTTCGGTGGTTCCATTTCTGGTTCTGGTCTCTTATTGTGTGTTCTCTTAAGTCTCTCAATGCATCCATGACATCACCATGGTGTTTCTCGTTCTCCATCATAGGCGATGTAGTTTATTTACAGTCAATTGTGAATCAAAAGCTCTGGTGTCTGTGCATACTTTTAGTAAACAGTGGAGACAGGGACCCGGCAGAGTCACGTGGCTGATAAGGAGCTAGCCCCAGTCGTTCGGCCCCAGATTCATCGACTGATTTCTCCGAGATTAAGACACATTTCACTGCCAGCAGCAGCCAAGCAACCCCTCACCTCCTGGCCTGCTTCGTCACTTCTTCTCGTGCTCTCTCATTCTACCAGTTCCAACTCTGTTGCTCAAAATGCCTGAGAAACGACCTACCATGACCCTGGGCACCGTCCTAGTAGTCGGAGGATGCGGTTTTCTAGGCTCTCACATCGTCGATCAGCTACTGAACTTCCCTACCGAAACCGACCCCAGTGCCGCCCTTCCAAAGCCGCAGGGAGACGCCCGATTTGACTACCCCAAGCTCGGAGACCGCTATCCCGTATGCGTTGCGAAAGTCGCTGTGGCCGATCTGCGGACCACAAACAACCGACTGCCTGGCGCGGACTACTATGAAGGCGACCTGACATCTGCTGAGTCGATGCTGTCAATATTCCGTACAGTGAAGCCGGATGTTGTTATCCACACCGCGAGCGCGATGTTGACGGACAAGAACTTGCTATACCAGCTGAACGTTGAGGGGACAAAGAACTTGCTAGAAGTCGCGGGCGGTGCCCGTGGAGATTGGGGAGGAAAGTGCAAGGCCTTCGTATACACGAGCTCCGCCTCTGTCATTCACGATACGCAGAGCGACCTGCTCAATGTGAACGAGAATTGGCCTCTGATTAGGGGCAAGCTGCAGCAGGAGTACTACTCAGACACTAAGGTGCGCCGTACATCCACCATATTTTTGCCAACCAAGCAAAGCGCTAACCATGACCCGAACTCACAGGCCGAAGCCGAAGAAGCCGTGCTGAAATACAACCGCAAAACCCCCTCCTCAATGCTTACATGCGCGCTGCGGCCGTCCGGCATCTACGGCGAAAAAGACGGCCAGCTGATCGTCAAGATGCTCGCCCACGGTGTCAACGCCTCCCCCACCATCCTGAAGATGCAGCTCGGCGAAAACAACAACCTGTTCGACTTCACCTATGTCGGAAACGTCGCGTACTCCCACCTCCTCGCCGCCTTCCGCCTCCTCGCCATCCACAAGCGCGTCGAGTCCGGCCAGGGCGACCTCCTCGACTACGAGCGCGTCGATGGCGAGGCCTTTCTCATCACAAACGACCAGCCCGTCTACTTCTGGGACTTCACGCACTACGCCTGGGCGCTCGCTGACAAGGTCGTCGAGCCACACCAGGTCTGGGAACTGCCCGAGTGGCTGCTCGGTCCGATTGGTGGTCTTGCCGAGGCTGTTCTAGGGCTTGTCGGTAAGACGCCGAACCTCACGCGGCGCGCCGTGCGCTACTCCTGTATGACGAGGTACTACTCTTGCGATAAGGCGAAGGAGCGCCTGGGGTACAGCCCGATCGTTCCTCTCGATGAGGGCGTTGCTCGTGCTGTTGGGTACTTCCTTGAACGCTGGCGGTTGGAGGGGGAGAAGAAGGGGCAGTGATTGGGGCATCTAGACATCTTTTCTTTTTTTTTTCTTTCCATATCCCTGCTCGTAATATATCCATGTCTGTCAAGGCTACATGACTTGATCTTGTGAGCGGGCCTTGCCGTATGTACATACCACTAATTATGCTCTAGAGGAACATTCCATCGATTCTCAACATTCTTCAAGTCTTATTATCATCATCATTGGATTCAGAAGGAAACTTCCATCACTATCACGTAGATGTAGGTTACAGGTAACCCTTTTATCTGAGCTAGCATTCTACGCCCTACGCTGGGGATAGCATGCTCATGCTCCCGTTTAGCTTCCACTCCCAATTTCCAGTCAAGAAGAGGGTTACGGATCTTGCGCTAGCATTACGAATGCAATGCTTATGGATCCGCGGTGCCGAGGAGCCAGTGTAGGTCACCTACAACCTCATGATGTACTATATGCAAGAGTCATTCTTAGATTCCAGGCCGAAGGGGAGTTAATATAGAGTAAAAAGGGAGTAATTTATGCTTCCATAAGCATAACAACAAAAGCCTGGTTTCTAAGAACGCATGCATACATCTTGATATATAATACAAAGGAAAGACAAGAAATAAAAAGGAAAAAGTGAAGATCAATTAAAGGATCATATAGACACGGACGAGAGCCAAACCGCAAGATTAACCCCATGCAGCATGTGGAGGCAAGTAGGTCTTCTAAGCTGAGTAGGAAATAAACAAAAAAGAAGGAAGAAGTAGACATAGTCAAACAGATAAAATATCACAAAAGATCAAGATGGAAAATGACTGTGTGCAGGCAACATGAAAACAACCACTCAGGATCATGGTCATACCTTGCTTAACTCCCGATCTTCACTGAGAACCTTCTTGAAAGCGACCTTCGTGTGAACCCCCATGCCAAGCACAAACAAGACAACTCCGACAACCGACTCAGACCACAGAATAGGGAGCGCGCGGTACAGATGCGGATTACACCCACCTGTCCAGATCTGGAGGAGGATCTCATAGAGCTCATGCGCTGGAAACACATACCCTATGCGGTATAAGCCCGGGGACAACTCGAACGGCCCGATGGTACTGGCGACGTTGACGATAATCCAGGTCAGGATGATGAAGGGCACGAATGTCATCGGGACCACGGCGGTGACGAAGTCGATGAGCAGGAAGTGCACGTGCATCGCAAGCCAAATGGCCATCCAGTTCAGCGCGAATTGGCCGGCTGAGACGGCCCAGTCTTCGCGGAAGGCCCAGATGTACCAGGTCATGACCAAGGCGGCGAGGAACGTGTAGCAGACAGAGATGGCGAATCGGAGGGCGGTGTTTTGTCTGGGGGAGAGAGGGCTGAAGATGTTGTTTTGCAGGGAGAAGCCGTTCATGGCCATGATGAAGAAGAATTGGATGATTATGGGCATGACCATTGAGGCTGTGTTGTAGTAGAAGCGGACGCCCTGGTTCATAGGGTTGATGTCGGTTGAGGTGGAAGAGATTGGATCGAGGACCGTGTGTGCGATGTAGGGATCGGAGACGTTGACGGCGCTTAGGGCTGTGGTGAGGTTCGCCTGTCTGTATGCGCCGGCTGCACCCTCGACAAGCTGGGCTAGCATTGAGAACACGCCTTGCGCAGAGGAGGGGTACTTTGCGCTGTTATAGACGTAACCCAAAGACTTGTAATTGTCGTATGCCATGGCACTTTCGGATGAGGATAGCGCGTCAGAGAGTTGGGAGGAGGCATCGCGGTCAGAATAGAATGCGCCCCAGTAGCCGCCTTTGCAGACAGCGTCTTGAATATCTTGCTCAATCGGGTACTCATCTTGAGCGTGTTGTTGTAGGGTTAAAAATCCGGGGCCTCTCATCTGGTCGTAGGCCATTGCGACGGACTGGCCAATAGGGCCACCGTCATAGTCAACGTACAGCACTTTCATGGCGCTATATCGCAAAGAGTCACGATAGCCAGTGCCATATAAGTAACTCATATTGGCGATAATCAACAGCTGCGAAGAGAAGGCCGCGCCAGCAACGCCGGCTAGGAACGGCCTAGGTATCGTCATGGTATACCGCTGTCTTTGGTCACAAAATAAAAGAGAATAAATGTTGAGAGAGTTCGATGCAAGGAAGAATTGACGAAATGGAATGTGAAATGCTCGAAGGGTCCCATGGCTATGAATGTGTAACTTGTTTCGGAGATCGGATTAGCAAAACGGCAAAAAATCCTAACGCCGAATTCGATCCTATTTTGTTGAGATCTTTTGCCCCTCGTACACTCGATAAACATGCGACTATGTATTAGAGCACGGGTCTCCACATATGTGCACGGCTCTGCCTCCGATGCTGGCCAGGGTCCGATGAGATAAGCGGAAGGGGTCCACTAGCTAGCCACGAATGCGATGGTTTCCTCATCAACTCTTTAGGCACAGGTCACTGATCTGCAGCTACTAGATTGAGGTATTAAACCGGGTGGGTAGGCCCTCGGAAGTCGGCGTTGTCGGCCTCGAGAACTTGGAAGTGCGTCGAGGATGTGTCTGGACCAATCTTGACGACGTATAAAACGCGTGGGCATCCGGGAGTACTCGCTGCTTGCTAAAATTTCCCTTCAGGATTCAAACTTTGTGTGTGACAGCGAAGCTTTCTATATTTCGTCTGCAAAGACCTGTCTGAGAATGCCGCTAAACGTGATTGTCGTTGGTGCAGGCCTTGGTGGTCTAGGCGCCGCTATAGCTTTGAACCGCGCAGGACATAGTGTGCAGGTGAGTGGGCATTGGCGTACTTATTGCTGTTATCTATCCTTTTGCTAAGATTGAATAGGTTATTGAGAAGTCTAGCTTCCTCAATGAGGTTGGTGCGGCTATCCATGTAGCGCCCAATGCCACTCGCATTCTGAAGGCTTGGGGATGCAACTTAGATTGGCTTCAGCCTGTGCAGTGCGAGACACTACAGGTCTGGGATGCAGCAGGTAACCACGTGTGCACCCCTATTGTAAGTGTTCTCGCAGGTTGTACAATCGCTTCCGGCACATAAGGATTAACGCAGGGCCACAGGTTACGGAGGAGCATCAGCGTATATTGAACGTGGACGATGAATGAATGTTGACTCATAGGGTTGACCTGCACAATGCTTTGCGCGCCACTGCCGCTCAAGAGATTGATGGCCGTAAGATAGAGATTTGATTGTCGTCGTGCATGATGTTGGTGGCAAGTACACCAAAGTCCTAGTACCTGCTTATAACTAATCTTAGCTGAACTATACAGGACGCAGAAACCGGCGAGGTTGTACTTGAGGATGGCACGAAGTACGTTGGTGACCTGATTGTGGGTGCCGACGGCGTCCATGTAAGCCGTCCATTACAATGTACTGCCACGTATAAGCACTTGACTAATTGACCTGGCTTATCTCTACAGTCTCGTTCGGTTCATGCTATCGCAGGGACAGGCAGGGGTAGTGTGAAGACCGGTCAGAACTGTTACCGATTCTTGGTACCCGTCGAGAAGATGCAAGGAAATCCACTCACAGCGAAGCTCCTCGAGAAAATCAAGCTGAACGGGGTCCATGTCTTTGCAACCAACGACCGGCGTTTGGTTATGTACCCCTGCCGCAAAGGTAGGTTGCTAAATGTGGCTGGGATTTACTCGTCCGAGTGCGAAATAAACACCCCGGGTGATGCTGCATGGCACAATTCAGGGAGTGTAGACCAATTACTCGAGACGTTCAGCGGCTTCAGCGAGGAGCTGCAGGAAATGTGCCGTTTGGCAGAGGACGTGAAGTTATGGAGTTTGGCATCTCGTGACCCAGCGCCTATCTTCTTTCGCGGCAAGCTTGCTGTAATCGGTGACGCTGCGCATCCCATGGTTCCCCGTATGTTTTCTAAGCTTCCTTACCGCTGCACGGTACTGACCGGATTTGTACAGATCAAGGACAGAGCGCTGCGCAAGCATTCGAGGATGCGGCAGCTCTTGCCGGGGTTATGACAGCGGACACAACTGCTGAACAGCTTCCGCAGCATCTGAAGCTCTACAATAAACTCCGGTATGCGCATGCAGTGACTGTCATGATGATGTCCAGAACCAACGATGAGCGACGAGCGGCGACGTTGGATGAGCTCCGCCGCTATGTCCCTGACGCGGAGGTGCCAAGGACATGGTCTCTTACACCTGGCCATCAGAGCCTATGAAGAAAGCAGCCCAGCTCGTGAAAGCCACTATGGGTCAAAGAGCGGTGCATGAGATCTAGACCAAGCCATAGAGAATGGAGAGAGTCTGAGTCGGTCGGGGTGGATCATGATTTGAAGTTGAAACCGCGGAAGAGAAGGCGTGCTTAAGTAAGCGGAATCTCGGCGCCGGAACCCAGCAACGCCAAGGCCGAGCCAAATAGGAAAGAGGCATTTTCGCCCCAGCCAACCTGAACTTTAGGCTCTCCCCATACTCCGTAGTTGCATCTGCCCCTGTGTGCTGCACTCAATGGCTTCTCGTTTTCTCTTGGTGCTCGTAGGCCCCTATCATAATTTCCTTCGTTCCGTCTCTAAGCGAGACATTCCACCCTGAGAATGTCTGAGAATATGCCCGGCCGAGTCGCCCGCAAATTTACGGCATGCGATGTGTGCTACATTAAGAAGGCAGGCCCTTTGACGCCTGCACTCATTGATGTACCCTTGCTTGATCGGAGTAGATAAAATGTGATGGCGCCAATCCGCGATGTAATTGGTGTTTTCATCAGAGCTTGCAGTGTACATACGCCAGGCCGAGTCCGCGAAGAGGGACGAAACGGGCCCAAGGCAGCAGGTACAGAGTGTACCCGTGTCCTTGTGGTGGCTAACCTGCTCATTTTGTCCTAGTACTGCAACTAATCCAGTTGGCTTGCTGGAACGCATACGGCGGCTCGATAAGCGCAGTGCAGATGTCATGCTTGAGGGTTGTTCTTCCCTTCGTTCTAATGCTTTGAACCGTGAATCCGTTAGTGAGCCACTGATAAAAGGGTTTGAAGGGACTGACTCTGCAGAGAGCTCTTCCTTGCTAGCCAAGGCACCATGCCTATCGGCCCCGTTGACACTTTGCCGGCTGGGAGATCCTGAACATCAATGTCGCTCAGGCAGGGGCACCGGACCTCCTTCCGGAAGGCCTCCGCTGGATCAAGTCACGGACCGGGGTCGTTGTTTCTCTTCCGACCTTCCACCATGCTCCATGGGAGAAGCCGCTTTCGTCCATGGATGTGACGGGTCTGCCAGCCATTGGCACGACCCTTGAACTGCCGGAAATACCGTTGCTGAAGCAATGCCTATATGTATACTTATCAACCCCTATGCAGAAGATCTTCTCAGTCATTAACCCAGTCGTTTTCCCTTCAACGATTCAAGCAGCATATCAAAAAGAGGTCTTGGATCCCAAATCCAAAATCCTAGCGCACGGGCATGCACATTCGCGCCAAAACATGAAAAACCGAAAACGTTTCTGATACTCACTCATATGAACTATTACTCCTGCGTTAACCTCATCCACCTCGCCAGCAGTCGCTGCAAGGCATGGCGCTCACCCTCAACAGATGGTGGTGCATTAATTCATGGGCTTCAATCAAGCCTCACCCTCTCCGTCGGAGCCAGCCGCTCATTGCTCCTTTTTCTGCGGGACTCTGAGTTCAGAGTGAGTGCAGGGAGCTTCTGGTACGTCAAACCTGTCTTCCTTTTTCCTTATCATTGAGTCTTCTACAAACATTGCTAACTGATTCTTAGGGCCGTTCTTTTCTATTATCTGTCTGCGGTCATCACCATCTTCTGCAATCTACTCGAGAATCCTGCTGGGGAGAGCGCTGGAAGCGACCTACAGCTTCTTGAGCTGGCGGAACAGACAACCGCACGTCTTTTTCTACGGCGCGATAACCCTATGGATCGTGTCGTAGACTTACAACCGATAAGCCAATTTATATCTGGCTTGTGGGAGCATGCCAAAAGGGCGATACGAGGCGAATCGCACATGGAAGAGAATTTGCAGGTTTCCGGAAACATGATATGATGGACTACAATACCCCGTCTAGATAGCGTTTTATGTTGGCGATTACATTATCTTTCGGTACAGGATGGTTTGAAGGATAGACTGGTAGGCTTGGTTGTGGGTTGGCGCCTCTAAACGTGCAACTAGCTATAGAACTCGTTTACATGTTTGCGAAGTCGTAATCTGGGGTATCTCCGCTAATATATTGGCCATTCTAAGGGACTGTCAATGTCACCATGCTGGTTCTGGAAAAGTCATAGTCTTTCACCTATTAGTCAGTATGTATGTGCAATTAGAACCTTGGACTGTAACAAGGCCGATCCCCACTTAAGAACTAGTATTACGATAGTTAACATACCACTGCACCGCTGCTTTTCAAATGTAAAGGTTCGTTTTTTTGAGCGAGACATGAACTTACGCCTACAGAGTATCAGACTCAGGGAGAGCTTTATCCCTAGCGCAAACTCTGAGTCAGCGATTAACAGTCCCAAGCCAAGTTAGCGTCTATGAGACTGATCAAAGTCGTGCAATGGCAACAGAACGGACTTTTCACTCCAGGTAGGCTTGTGAGTAAGGCTCCGTGTCTGCCATGAGCCGAAGAAATGAGCAGGAGGTGTGTGTGGCTACTCTTTTTTATAAAGTACCTAGTGGCGCACTGGGCCGGTACTTCTTGAAGATGTTGAGGTTCGCAGCTACGCAACCCCCGCAAACCTTACTCTGTGCGCCGATCAGGTTGGGAAGAGATGGAGGCGCGGACTTCGGATATCCTTTCCGCTCTGATTCAGAAGTCCACGGGGTCGGGTCGAGGTCAGTCTTTTAGCTCTGGCGCATGGAGCGTATGGGCGGAACAGCAATCTCCAGGCTCAACTGGAATGCACTGGGCAGCTGAAACGTCCGGATGGGGTCTTCCATTCCACGCGAGGCTAATGAGTGATGGATGGAAACGCGAACCCTCGACCCCGGATTGCGGAATCCAGGGCAGGAATGCGTGAGGTCTATCGTGTGCTGGCATGGGAATCATAACGTAAAAGAACTCGGATCGTTACTGGCTTGGGAGTTGGCATCCGGCCTGCAGCGGCCATCCACGGCGGTTTGTGATTGGGGTTTTGGCCAATAGATGTCCATTCAGAAGCATCCGTGACACTCCTGAGCCTTTTTCCTTTGAGTCTGACTTTGGAGGATCAAAGTTGGACTGTGCTCGGCTGGGGACCCCGGGTTGATTGGAAACCTGGTGCGGTTGTCCACTCGGCGATCCTCTCCACTTTACCCCGCAGTTTCCGGCATCTTCAGAGATGGACCCTTGGTCAGATACGGAGTAGCAGCATCTTAGTCTCGTTTTCAGAAGATTGCCAAGCAGTTACTACTCTTGCCCTTGACTAAGTAATCTATCGGCAGATCCTTGGAAGCGCAGGTTTCATGGATGCATCGCTTAGCTGGTTTAACTGTTATCGACGAGGATTTCTGCCAATGCATCCCGCGAAAGGTGTACTCCCGGGGTACACAGTATGCAGCGCGGACTCATCATGGAATAATAGACCGTTGAGGATAATTCTTGTGGTACTAGTGATAAGCATGCCCGATGGAGTAGCGATGGTCTCTCGGAGTCCCGTTTGATGATTAATGTCCACAGCAAACGGATGTTCAACCTTCGGGGTTTGCTGTTGAGTTTCGGAGTATTCACTCGAGCGAAAATTTGGGGTAGGAGATAAGGAATAACTAGTATAAGCCACAAACGAAGAACTTGTCTAGAAACAAGCAGTTCTGGCCATGTGCAGGATAGTGTCATCGGCTCCAGCAGCCTCCGCTTCTAAATTCGTCCAGTAACCCTGGGTGATGACATCGCCGGAGAGAAAAGGTCAAGTGAAGAGGCTTCCTTTTGGGTCTGGACACAGCCATCCATGGGCCAACTAAGCACCTGATACCGTTACCAGTCTGTAGCCAATAAGGTGGCGCTCGCTGATCCAATAAGATATCCCAACACATGCTGCATACAGCACTGCATGCGCCTATGCAATAGCAGTGACTCTTTTAGAAATCGATATTGAGCAACTCATCATGGCAGCTGAAGGGCAGGTGGGACAAAAGGCTTCATTTACCACCGTCGAGACTCCATATCGAATGAAGCGTAGCTGAGTGAAAGGATCAACGTCTTATTACGTGGCTTCGGGCCGTCCACGGTGTGGTCAAGCTCGATTCATCTGGGTGGACCGGCGATGGCAGCGAGAATGACTATCCTGACAAGCGTCATACCATATCCATGGATATATATATTCGCGGTACTTGACGATGATGACATTGATCTCGGCAATGCCATGGAGTCAGCGATATATAGCTTCACGGATGATCAATACGAGACCCCGAACAACGTGCCGTCTTGACGTCCAGCAGTACGTAGAAAGCATAGTTGACGCTAATGCTGCCAGCAGGGCCGGGATCCTGACGAATAACAGACTTCTCCAAAACCAGGGTGACGGAAACTGGCCGAGTAAACCATCCATGGTGATATACGGTCTCGTCCATATTTCCAGTGAAATCAAAAAGGTAAATGGGCCGGATCCCTTTCTGCAGGATATATAGAGACTTGCTCCCAGGATACGGCCTGGGACTGAGGGAAGAATGGCGCCTGTTTGTGGCGTCCTTGATTCTCCCGTAGGAGTGGAGCAGACGGTGATCACTGATCATACGGTAGAACAGATCGGACCCGTATGTTCCTATTTGGACGAGTCAATCAGTTTTGACACCGCAGCCTACGTTTTCCTTGGGGAAACTAGGCACGCTCTATCTCGAGAGTCACAGCTGGTCGAGTTGACCAACAATTAAGTTAGCAGAAAAGCGCACGCCTGGGTGGGATACAATAAGCCACGTGATCCGTCCGACCGTTTATCCGCTAGTCTCTTAGTCAGGCCGCAATCGCGTGTTATTGGCTAGGCATCCTCTGAGCGCTCGCTCTGCGTCTTGACTTTCAGTCCGTTATTCTCTGGGCACTGTATCTATCTACCGTCCTCTTATCCACCTTCTTCAAAACATTTCTCTCTTTCCTGGATATCTCGGTCTGACACTCGGATGACCCCTTGACTACCCGCTACTTGGACCTCAACTGGTGTGGACCATCCCGGCTTCGCGTTGACCGTCGCGCCATTCAACCCCCCCCCGCATAGCCGCTCTCACGCTGTTTCAAGTTTCGACGTCTTTACCTCTTACGTGACTCGTCGCTCTTTTTTCTACCCCTTCTCCCCTCGAGAGGAGAACACAACTTCGGCTATTGCACCTACAATTCCAAGCGGGTTTCTTACGCGGTAGGGCTACTTTTGTGCTCTTCACCACTCCCCGCGATTCCGCCATGGCCGGTTAATGCAGCGAATGAATCCATAGCCAACCAACGAGGGCACCCGCTCTGCCCTGCAGACGGTTCTGCTCACATCATACTTTGACCTCCCCAAATCTATCACCGTTGCACATCCTTTGATTCCTCCGACGGGGATTTGTCCCTTTCTCTCGGCGGTATCGATTCGCCAGCATGGCCGACAATGGCACCGAAAATGTACAGTACCTTACTCCCCCGGCCGTGAATGCCTTACGGCAGGAGGCTAGGAGTGTCGATCCGAAGAACCTCCCTACGATGCGTACGTTGAGCAGCGATAATATACGGGAAGAACGGGAAAGCCTGAGGGAAGCAGCGGAGCAGACTCTTAATGTCATTGTCGACCTGGACTTGGATGGCCGTGTTAAATGGGTCAGTCCGTCCTGGAAGCAGGTCGTGGGCACGGCTCCGGAGACAATAGAGCGACGATTGATTTCGGATGTTCTGGTGGAGAATAAAAGTGCTTTTTGCGACGCGATAGAATCACTCAAGGAGGACGACTCCCGCAGCCGATTTATCCGTGTCTCAGTACAGTTGGGTCCTGACTCAGTGCTGAAGTACTCACCTGAACCACCACCCTTGACGCGGGAGCAGACAGATGGAGCGGAAAGTGCCGTGGAAGAACCAATTCCCGAGGTCGAGGAACGTGGCCCTGACATTCTGAACCTCGAGGGGCAGGGTATCATGGTCTATGACCGTACTGCGGAAGGTGTCGCTCATGTAGGTTTCCGGCCTGTGTTGCAAATGATATCGCGACTAACGTTAAGTTGCAATTAGACCATGTGGATGTTACGACCATTTTCCAAGCCGCGAGAAGTTACCATTGATTTGCCATCATCCCTGGTAGAGTCATTAGGCGTCGGTGCCGAGGTTTTGGCAAACTACCTCACTGTTCTAGCGGAGGCGGCAGCCAACGAGCCGGATCAATCTAAGCATCCCGCCCCAGAGCCTGTTTTATGTCGCATCTGTGAGCGTCAAATAACCCCCTGGTGGTTTGAGAAGCATTCGGACCTTTGTCTTCAAGAACATCAAGCTGAAATGGATGTTCAGATCGCCCAGGAGAATCTCAATGAGCACCGTCATGCCATCGTCAGAGTGTTAGACGCCCTGGAGGCAAGGCAGGGTAGACCGTCGAATTCTCGCGACGGTGGCTCCCCTACTTTGCCTCAACCCGAGTATAAAGGTCTTCCGATCGGTCCCTCACCCACCGCTTCGGCCCCTTCCTCGGGGTCAGCATCTACCTCCAGCTCTGCTCCTGCCACTCCTCCTAGGTCAAGAGACCAGTCAGCCTCAGGGGTTGGACATTCACGTGCCCGATCTTTTGCAGTGCGGCGACCACTGGCTCGAGTCGTTGAGCTGATTCTCGACCTTTGCGATACGGCCCTAGAGATAAACATGCCGATTCTCCGAGAATCTCGTGGCGACAATGGTGATGAATTCCGAACAATGTCACCGCAGTCGGAGTCTCGAATCTCCCAGGTTCTCCAATGGCATTCGCCAAGCTCGAATACCTTGGAACAGGAACATGGCCTTGCAGCACTGTGTATGGATACGGAGCAGGTCGCCAGGACCAAGGTGGAAGCGGTTGTACGACATCGCCGGATCGTTGAATATGCGGAAAGGATTCGTATCGAGTATACAGTGCTGGTGGAAGAATGCATTGCTGCAGCGCTGAGAAAAGCCGAACGTATCGCTGCTGGCCAACTGAGTGATTCCAGCTCCTCTGATGATGAAATACCCCCGGAAGATACCGTTTCCGCCGCTGCATCTTCGGCTTCTATCTTCTCGCAAAATGCCGGCCGTGAGTCTGGGCTACCCCCGCCAGTCTCGGCTTTGACGATGTCAATGCGTAATGCACAGGACCGTTCTCAATCAGGCTACTCCTCTGAGGGAAAACCATCATCTGTTGCAGTTTCAACTGGCCCATCTAGTCCCATGGAATGTCCCACTCCTCGCTCTCATAGAAGTGTCGCAGGGTTGCTAGGGACATCTCAGCCGTCGCGACGTGGCTTCTACTTGGCCGATATCGATTCAGGTGACCAAAGTGATAGCAGCATTGTTTCCTCCTCAATCACTGGAGCCATGCGGACTGATTCCCCTTCGTCTGATCGAAGCCTGGAACGTAAACGTAGGAGCCTGGTGCTTCCTGGGCTGTCCAGCTCACCTCGGCGACAGCATTCCCCCGCCAGGGCATCGGGGCCGCATTCACCACTACGTATGCCCAAGCCGCGTCTCTCTACTGGAGCCGAGAGTCTCTCGTCCCCAATTGTGTCACCCTCTGCCAATCTGGGCGAGTTAGCTCTTCATCATTATCGGCATCACCGCCGTCAATCGTCAACGACATCTTCCGATCTGCCCAGGCCGCCAGTTTCACCTCATATGACCTCCGCCAGTCAACCCCAGCCGCGCTCGGTACCTCCATCAATCAAAGATTTCGAAATCATCAAGCCAATCAGCAAGGGTGCGTTTGGCAGTGTCTATCTGTCCAAGAAGAAGACCACCGGAGAATACTATGCAATCAAGGTGCTCAAAAAGGCTGACATGGTTGCGAAAAATCAAGTCACGAATGTCAAAGCTGAGCGAGCCATCATGATGTGGCAAGGGGAGAGTGACTTTGTTGCTAAACTTTATTGGACATTTTCCAGTAAGGACTACCTCTACCTTGTCATGGAATATCTAAACGGGGGTGACTGTGCTTCGCTTGTTAAGATCCTTGGTGGCTTGCCTGAGGATTGGGCTAAGAAATACATTGCTGAAGTCGTCCTTGGTGTGGAGCACCTTCACAGTCGGGGTATTGTGCATCGTGATCTCAAACCAGACAACCTACTCATCGACCAAAAGGGCCATCTCAAGCTGACAGATTTTGGTTTGTCGCGCATGGGTTTAGTTGGTCGGCAAAAGCGTGTCTTGAAGAGCTTGAATGACCAATCGGCGGAAATGACGAAGCAAAGCTCATTTCCTCGAGCTACATCGATCACCTCGTCTCGATCTGCTTCATTCGATTTCCAAGGTAGTGGCTCACCGGGGTCCACTCCATTGATCACACCAGATGTAGCAGGCAGCATACCCCAGCCGTCATACTTCAACTTAAACCAGAGTGGACTAAGTCGACAAACCTCTCGTCGAGCGTCTGGGTATCGCAGTGATAGTGGGGGTAGCGAGAACCTCAATGCAATTTTTCGAACATTGTCACTGAATGAAGGGGGTGAACCCCCTGGTGCCCTCCCCATCCC
>RHLP01000276.1:0-71527 GCA_003719405.1 Aspergillus incahuasiensis | reverse complement strand
ATTTATAATTAAGCTTCTATACTTTATATAAAATATAAACCTTATAACTATAGGCCTTTATAAGGCTATATAAACTACTAAATATTTAGCTTATTTTTATATTTTTTATTTAGTAGGCTATTATATTATATAAGCAGAGATTAACAGTTATAATTATTTAATATTAATACTGTAATCTGATGTTGGAATATCATTCAACTGCCGTTGATACAACTAGCGGGAAGGTCGGATGGGTAAGCTCGGATCAGGCTTGTACCCTATTAGATCAGACCAATAATAGCAGATGCCGCCAACCCCTCTTAGGAACTAAAATTGCAGTGCTCAGCCTCTTGCTTTTTTCCTTGACGCTGGATCCCAGGCAACCCCCCGTATTAGGAAGAGCGGGTCTTGTCAAAGTTTGTGGTGTCTGGATGTTTTGGTCTGCTCTCCAGCTAGACTAAGCTCGAAGAGGCACATCTCTATATCAGAGACCACTAAGGGCTGTCAACGGGCCCCGGGTGCTAAAATTGCAGTGTGTGCAGATACAAACAAATACCTGACCAAAATGCGCAAGGCCTATCAGCCTCCGCACTTGATGGTGCAAGATGTTCCTCTCTCTGTCTTGGCTTCGGTCTCGGGGGTGCGATTTTGCTCTTTATCATCTGTGAGTTCAATGCGCCTGGGCTACCATATAATCCAATTAGGGGCAATGATTACATGTCGGTTGCCACCTCCGCTGGGTAGGCTCACTCACCTGCTGATGGCTTTGCTATAGAGGGGTGCGGTTATTCTGACAAAGGTGTTCCCACTTTTAATAACCTACTAGATAGGTGTATCTTGCCCGTCGCAGGGGGGCACCCCCAGACTCCTCCGTTATGCCTTAATCCTCTTCAGGAATATCGGAAGATGTCCCCACACCCCTGCTTAAGGGCGCCCTTTCTAATTCTCAAGCAGGTTGGGGGGTGCAAGTTATCAGAGTTAGGGGTATAAGGTATTTAAGGTGTAGAAATAGCAAATCTAGCTGATTAGCCCTTCTAAAAAGGTCTAGGCTTAAAGCAGGTTAGAACTTTTGTCAGAATAACTGCTCCCCGGTGGTACAGAGCTGCACTGCATTGTTAGACTCTGCGAAGGGTTGATTACATGGACTTCGGTGCATTGTTCAGTTAGTTAATTGGCGAGAATACCTCGATGCTTCGGTTGGCCTTTGGGCAAGGGTGGTAGTTCTGCCGTTGTACAACAGCTGCACTGCATTTTTAGGTTCTGGGAAGGGATATATGGACTTCGGCAGATCGTTCAGTCGCTTGGTTGGCAAGAATACGTTGCTTTGGTTGGCCTTTGGGCAAGGGTAGCATTTGCTCAAATATGTTTTATATGGAAAACACGAACTCGAAGGCGGTCTTTCGCCCTCGAAGGTGATATTCCTCTGCGATATGTCTCGTTTTTCGGTATTTTTCTTTATGCATAGACTCGCAGCCTCAACGAAGATATACTCAAGCTCCGCCGAGTATGGCGTGGGTAGCAGTGACCTCTATAAACATGGGTAGTTGGATCAATAGCGTGAGTATACTGCCGGCCGCAAGATATGCCGATGGCTAGCTGGGTCCTCATGGTAGATCTTCCAGGGGACAGTTCTGATGGTTTGGTTTCAGTGCTACCTATTAATATCTTGTTGAGTCCGCACTGCATTCTGACATTTGAACTCTGAAGTTAGGGCTTGCTTCGATCCCCGACCCACCCCAGTGGAGCGACCCATCCACACTCGAGCAAAAAAATGCAAGATCCAAAAAAGAAATTGTTGTGCATCATCCGTGAATCGAACACGGGCCTCATCGATGGCAACGATGAATTCTACCACTAGACCAATGATGCTTGTTATTGAAGAAGCGCTACGAGCTTGGCTTTATATTAAAATGCAACATTAAAGCACTTATCTACCCCATGTTTTTGATCTAGGGCAACCTTCGAAGTTTCATGTGGCGGTCTGTTGCGTATACTAGGAGTAAAGCACCTAGGCTTAGTCTATGTAACAGCTAACTTGTTCGTATGCTAGAGACCTAAGAAATCATTTCATACACTTTCTCATGGCTAGTTCCGAGACATCCTGCAGAGTCTGTCATATATATATATCTTGTTGGCCTCCCTTCCCATGTTTTTCTTGATTAGGTACGAAATAACAATTGACATGCGCAATCAACTCGCTAGGGAGAATATACTCCGCAAAGCAATCTTTGAAACTTTACCCGGCGCCCCTAGAAGTTATGGACCAATATAAAATGGAGCTTGCCACAGTTTCCCCCTCAAATCCCCCCCCACTCGGGTGGACGGGATTGCGGGGTATCTGCCACTATCCAACCCCCCCCAGCGTCTAAAAATGCAGTACACCGTGCCCGGGTTTTGCTCCTCCTATCTTGGCTTTGGTTGCTAGAACCGCCCGGCTGATCATGGACGTTCTAGGAAGCAGGATTCGAGACTGCGGATGTGCCCTCGATCTGACTCGCTTATTTGACATTCTCTGCTCTATGCCTATGCCCTGCACCCTTCTGGACATTTGCTACGCTTTCACTGTCCTCGGTAAACCGTTACTTCTACTTCTGCGGGCCTAGGCTTGATTTGATCTTGTAGAATGTGGTCTTGAGGGGGGAATGGCATGGATAATGTCCCTGGCGTCTTTGTAGGGTAGAAAGCGGAGGTTGGGCCTCTGTATATCCTATTTTTACCCCTGGGATGTACATTGCTTTGACTTAATAGACAGTGCAATCGGTCGTCATTACTCTGGGTCAGCGTAGGGTCTGGATCCAGCGTTCCATCTGTCTAGCTGTAAAGAGGCTTAATCATGGCTGCGAGATCTGGATTGGCTCGTCTGTACGACTACACGTGATTAGGTGTCTATGCAGCTCATGCCAATTGCCCCCCAGCACCAAAAAGGTAGTACGGTGCGACCCTGAGATTCGCCAAGATGTGGCGTAGATAAGGATTGTCCAGTGCGCGGATCAGTCAGCTTAGGCCCCCCTGCCTCTACAGGGAGTTAGTAGCTCTCTAGGTGGGCAGGTAGCTGCCGGTACATGTATGTAGGGTAGCTGGAGGTCGGGCCGGTTAAGCATGATACAACACCTCCCAGCGCCTAAGAATGCAGTACAGCTGCATTACGTCACACTTTGGCCTCATAACCTGTATCTACTCCGTAGGTAGCTATCCGATACTGAGTACTAAGAAGGGTTCCAGGACCGGCACGTGACATACAAAGCCCTTACTTACATGTAGTACCGCTGTTCCTTTCTCCAACCATCTGCAATATCAGAGAAAGGCAAACGTAGCTCGTTGATCATGATGAATGCTTGCCCCACAAGTCTCTGATAGTTACGTACCTGAGATAAGGATAATTATTCGTCGTTTATACAGGTATATGTATGCTCCGACATGATTCTGACATTGATACCGTGGCCAAGAATAGCACCGAGATTGATCTCCAGATATTCTCACGCAATATCCGGCATGATATCCGCTATTTCTCCATTCATGAGGTGGAAATCTTCCTGTTCTTGCCCTTCTACATTTGTAGTCCCCAGTAAATCCTCACGGAACTCCATTTTGCTTAGTGTCAGCTTGTGCATCTGCTGCGAGCACATATCCTAGGAAACAAATTAGCAAATATCCTCAGCCTACCAAGCTATACTTAGAGATTATACCTTCTCAATACTCCCCTCAACCCGATATCTCACAACTGTAACCCTCTGTTCTTGCCCAAGCCGAATAGCGCGCGCAACAGCCTGACTCTCAACACTTGGATTCCACTGCGGCTCGACAATAAACACTCGATTGACAGACTGGAGGTTCAGACCGAATGCACCGGTTCCGGTCGTCATGATCAACACGGGGACGTCCCTCGTTCCATCGCGCGCCCCGTCGAAGCGGTCAAGGATCTGCTGGCGCTCGGAGGGAAGGGTTTTGCCGTCGATGCGGCGGAAACGGATTTTTGCGGATCGGAGATGGCGCGCTATTAGGTCAAGCGTTCGTGTCCAGCAGGTGAAGATTATACTGCAGCCTGGTTAATGCCGAGACTTGGGGTATATGTACAGGGGTGGTACCTCTGAGTTGAGTCTAGGTTCCTCTGCACGTCGGCTATAAGAGTCTGCATCTTCGACGAGTACCCCTCAGACAAGAGATAGCTGTCATTGGCACTATCAGAGTCTGGACGTCTAAGTGACTGGCACAATGGGCAGTGCAGTCTCCCGTCTGCGCGCTGTACACTGCCAACGCAGCACTCCTCACACAGAACATGCCCGCACTTTTCAACGTATTGTGGCCTTCTCTCCCTCGACACAACTGGTAATGGTTGACGGCATCCGAGGCATCGATCCCAACTATTCCGTGTAAGCGAGCGCACCGCGTCGGCCTCCTCGTCGAGGAAGTTCCGTTTCGCCCAGCTGAACCGTGGCTGGTATGTCCCGTGGTTACAAAAACTGCGCAGCTGCAAGAAAATTTGGAACATGCCAAACGCAGATGTCTTTTCTTTGTAATCGCCAACCTGCGTCACCGCATAGCGGAACATATCCGCCTTGGTCCGGTCATACTGGACCCTTTCCTCCGAGCTGAATTGTATAATGCGCGTTTCTTCATGCGGTTTTGGGAGGCTAACGCGCTCAATTGTTCTTCGGAGACAAATGGCTTCGAGAAGTGTTGTTAGATGTTGTATAGCCTTGCGCTTTCGCTCGCGTACCTCGAACGGGGCGGATACCCAGTGCCGAAAGTTGCGGGTGTCGTGGAAGGGCCGGGCTTGGATGAATGCGAGCAGTGACGCCAAGTCGGCGAGAGAGTTTTGAATCGGCGTGCCGGTGAGACACCAGCGGCTCCTGGCAGGGAGGCCAATTACGGCTTTGTGGAAGGTTGTTTCGCGGCGGCGGATCATGTGGGCTATCAATATTAGATTCCTTCCGGTGCATCAAGGGTAAGGGGGTGGACCTTCGTCTAGAACGACTCTATACCATGTAAACTCATGCAGTGGGCTTCTTCCGCGGCCAAGAAGCTTTGCATCATGTTCCTTTGCAAGGGTGTTGTATGTTGTTATGACAATCTCGTACCGATCGATGTTGGCTAGGGCTTCTTTACGCGAGCGGCCATGATAGAGGAAAATCTTCATTCTCCCTTTGAGGTGCCTAATAGGATTAGCTTGCGTAGCCCTAAGAGGCAGGGTTGCCTACTTTTCAACCTCCTTCGTCCAGACGTTGATCAGCACTGCTATCGTTAGCTTTTCGCAGAGCGTAAAGATAGGGAAATACCTCTTGACGGAACAACAACCAAGGTAGCCCGGCACGGAGTCTCAGCCAGAGCAACATCTGGAAGGCTTTTGCGGTGCGCAACCCATTCACGACCATCTTGCATCGTCTTTCCCATTAGGACAAGCATGGTAAGTGACTTGCCCATGCCCATTTCATCTGCAAGGATTCCGCCGCCACTCTCGTCTGGAACTTCAGGTTCCATGGTGTTGGTTATAACATGACAGAACCTGTGACATTAGAGAAGCCCTAATTGTGCTTGAAGGGTAGTCGTACACCTGCTTTCCATCCACCCTCTTCGGTTGCCACAGACGGTACTCTTCAGAGATATTCCCTGTCTCACGTTGCGTCATGAAGTCGAGTGCCTCCTCCTGGTGCCTAGGACAATTAGCGTAGCTTCTACAAGTAGAAGGGGCACTCACGGATATAGCGCGCTGTTCAAGTTCTCTCCACCCCCAAGTCTATGTAAACCGTTTTGACGCCTCAAAGAATTGAAGACCTCGGCCATAGTCTCATCAAAGTCCCCATCTCTCTCAGGCAAAGCAACTTCCTCTTCGTCAGCTTCTGCCTCGACTTCTGCCAGCTCTTCCTCTTCAGTCTCACTCTCCTCCATCCCCTCCAACCTCAGCATATGCGGGTTATTATATTTGACACCGACCCTCACCATGTCCGGGACCTGCAAGAACAGACCCGAATTTGAAAGTTCTTTGCCGGCCCCATCCCGATCGTTTTCGAGCCCATAGACATTGATATTCACCCGAAACCTCGCATCAGTTGCCTTACCAGCTCTTTTTACGGCCTCATTGATCTCATTGAGCTGTGCGAGGGCGTCGAGTTCGAAGCGCGGCAGTTCGCAGAGGCCTTCGAGTGCTTTGACCATCTTCTCGGATAAGTAGCCAAAGCTGGTTCCGTCGGGGAAGGAGAGAAACAGCTCGCCGTTTTCGACTGAGCGCTGGATCCGGAATGTATGCGTGTTCAATGACGGGTTGGCTTCGCGTAATAAAGAGACTCTCTCTTGTAGATCTGAGCCTTTACCTAGGAGGCGGACTCGCTCACGGACGATCTAGGCATGTCAGGGATGTTAAGTTTGGAATTTTTAGAGAGCGTTCTGACCATCCCGTAGCAAATCTACGCACCATCATTTGCATCAGCATCTCCCATGACAAGGTCAGCATGGGCACCATGATTGCGCTCGTCAGTGAGGTCGATAGGTGTTGACGTAAATGAGGTTGCGCTCAAAGCCCCGGGATTCTCCCCTGGAAGCGACAGGAACGATGGCTGCCCATAGAAAGCGGAAGAGGAAGATCCGAACGCGTCCGCGAACGTCATCTCGTGATTATCAAAGACATTTTCAAAGGACATGTTCTCTGGGTAGGAGAATGTGCTGGTGGCATATGGTGTCGTATCCGTGGTCGGCCTAATTATGTTAACGGTGCTTTACCCTGCCATCCATTCTGAAAGATCAGACTGAAAAGGTATAGATACCACTGCTCAGGACCATCAAGGCGCGGACGTACTCGGGAGTCATCATCATGCCATAGATATCCACCATCGTCTTCCTGCTGTGCATCTGTCCCTGCTGGGTTCAAGAGACGTTTCAGAGACATGGCGCCTTGGGGGCTTGCTATTATTTGGACACACTCCTCAGGTACAGAACAAAAGAAGGCAAATAGAAGCCATGCTAGAGATTCAATTAACCACTCTCCCAACAGCAAAGACAAGACGGTGTGCTTCTCGTGAGGCTGAGGCTGAGGCTAACACAAGGCTGACTCGGCCAAGGCTGACTGTCATGCATAACTAGTTAACTTGCAGGCTTAGCTAAGCTTATGCAAGCATGGCTACCAGCCACTTACAAGCGGCCCCAGGCACTAAAAAAGCAGTGTCAGCCCTATATCTGAGGGCACGCATGGGCGCCAAGTGTCTAGCGCAGAATAGCTCACAGTAAACGCGATGCGCGAACCAGCCGCTCTAAGCTCCAGAAATGTGGTAGCCCCATTGTTTCACTCTGTTGTGTAGATGCTGCTGTCTGTGCTGAGGCCATGTTTGGGTATCGCTCATTCGCGCAGGATCTGGATGCTTGAGTTGAGTATGTGAGGTTTTCCGGACTACGCTACGGTACAGCTAAAGGGTCAACTACATGGTTCTACTTCCTGACCAACTATCAGGTTCTCCTAGATCTCTCGAAGTTGAGTGGCCCCTGGTGACATTATTGCTGCAACTGTTTTAATATCCAAAAGTCACTCTGCTGTGATCTAGTAGCCCAGGTGAAGATGAATTTATGTGTCCTTGCTACGAAACAGACTCATATTAACAGGAAATAAACCATGGATGTGAAACATTGGAAAAGTCCATTTCTCGTGTAACAAACCGACTGCCGTCCACGGTTCAATGGACGACGGGCTTACCTAGCTAAGCCAGTCATGTACATGCACTGCCAGCTGTCCTGGCCACTAAAAGTGCAGTGCAGTGTGACTGTGAAACGCTGCCTTGATGATGATGCTGCTGCTGCTAAAGACGATGCTCATGACAACGGACCTAGAATGGCGACGAGGCTGTGTTCCAGTCCATGACGATACTGGCCCTCATACATCTAATATGTTTGTCTGGATTGACACCATCGCGAGGCAAGGCTCTGACATGACCAGGCACCTGCGTTACTGATTCGATCTGCTTAAGCCTGTTTCAGTAGCGTGTTTGCAAGGCTGGGGCACTTTTTGTGACTGTAAAGACAGGTGAGCGCTAATTGTACGCGACTTGGCCTCAAAGTGCACTGCATGCTGTATTGGTGATACGCAGAGCTTTTATACCCAATAGGCAGGCTAAAACTAGAAGAGGGTATAAAGCAATAAACCCCGAGTCTTGAAATTACTGGTCCAGGGTTGCTGCGCCTTTGTACTGCATTTTTAGGGATCAGGGGGGCTTGACGTGTATAACTTAGATAGACCAACAACAGTGAGGGCCTACTTGGTAGGCAGCGCTAACCCCCCCCCAAAAAACACGCGCTATAGGTACCTAATCTGCCCAGCCCGAGAAAGTGCGCTACTTTGCACAGCCTCACTGTACTGCATTTTTAGCGATCAGGAGGGCTTGGTCAATGCCAAGGTGAGCAAGACGTCAGGAAGGGAACGCTGATGTGCTCTTCCTCGTGCTCGAACCCGCTTGTCCAACAAAACGTGCGAAGTGCACCGCGCTTTTAGATCCTGAGGGGCGTTGAATCATGGCCAAGCCAAAACCATCGCGAGGCTAGCTACACCAGTTAGTCACGCTCATTACTTAGTAGTGCGCCCGCACCTGCATACTCAAGTCAGTCATGGGCCTATGTGTGGCGCTGCAAGGGATTACCATTTTCGAAAGGTTACACCTGATATCCAGGTGTAAGGCCTTTGTTCAACGGTACGATGTAAGTATGGGTCGGGTCAGGTGACCCCCCAGCCCTAAGTCAGCGGTCTTTGTCTTTCCAACAATGGTCAGGCATCTGTCTCATCGCAGGCTCATACTCCGTAGTAAGTGTAGGAAAAGTGATCTAGAACTTGAACAAAGATGATCCTCGCTCACCTACGGAGTACTCCGCTGTTCTGTCCTAAAAGTCGGCCTGCCTTGCTTGCTTTTGCTGCGTGCTCGCCTGCATTCTCTGCAGATCTCACCGTATCTCACCCATACTGTCCAGCTCTACAGGAAAGACGCAAGCTATGAAGTCATAAGATACTGTCCCAGTAAGCCCTCTTACGCAATGGCGTACCCGGGGTAAAACTACTCCGTAAAAGCCCCCAGGATCCCCGGCCATGAAATCAGGGTCTGACATCGACCCGAAGGCTGCAAGAGCGCTGATTAGCGGCGATCTCTGAGTGACTGGCGATCGTCATGCATATCACGCACTAGATCGAGTGAAGATCGGAACTAGCAGACGCATTAAGCAAGGGTACTGCTGCTTGGGGCCGTGGAGGAAAAGGATATGAGCGATCATCCTCGCGTACGGAGTTTCTACCTCGCCGGTCGGTGCTATAAGACAGCCCTTCGAATCCTTTGACATTCTAAGTCAACAGAACCATCCAAGAATTCCAGTGCATACCACCTCTTTCAAGCAACAATGAAGCTCACCACCGCCGCCTCTTCGCTCCTCCTCGCCCTTGTGGCCCCCGGGGTCCTGGCCCAGGAAGTTACAGGCGACGTATGATTCTACCCGTACATCCAATCCTACACTCCCTCCACCTCTCCCTCGGTCTTTTCCTACACTATGCACCTCCAGCCCAGATATTCAAGCCCAACTAACGATCAAACCGCCCAGATCACCCTCATTACGCCAGGCCTACCAGACGAGGTCTACAAAGTCACCGTCGACTCGCCGCTCCCTTTCAGGTGCCAGAACAGGGACACTACGTAGGTGCAAACGCACTCAATGCATATGGCTTTCCAACACACCAGTCTACACCCTCGTCCAAAACAGCAGCAAACAAGCGTAACTGTGCTAATCGACATTCCAACTCAATTTAGGGTAACCCCCGTCACAGACGTGAACATCCGCTCTGACGCGCCCGCGGACGGACCCGACTTCGAGTGCGACTTTTGGTCGTGAGTACCCTAGGGATTTCCATCGCCACCCCCGGAGTTGAGAGACAACAGATCGATTCTCCGGGGTCCGGTGCTGCGTGAGCGGTTGATGCTAATATGAGGCTTGTCTAGGGGATTGGACTGCGACGGGTCCTCGTGGAGGCTTGGGCCTGGACCCCACCACTTTTCTCGTCAGTTCTTTGTCGGGAGCTGGCAGTGTCAGCTGGCAGCAGGTTATTAGATCGAGCGCAAGCACAGGTACCTACCGAGGCCAAGGCTGGGCTACCTACAAGTTTGGCTAGATTTGGTTTTCTTGGCTGAAAGTGCACGTCCTGTCTCGAGACGCACCTTCTGGATGGACATCATAGGGTATGGTATCAAGGTCATGTAGTTAGCTCTAACGAATCACAAATTAAAGAGAGCCGCCGTGAAATAGGTTGCATGGATCGGTGTTCCATCCTGGCTTGGTTATGAGGCTACACATTTATGTCAAGCCGAGTGTGTAGAGGTAGCGAATGAGTAGAAGACAGTCAGGGCATCCAGGTAGATGCCCGAAATGACGGGGGGTACACGGCGAGGAAGCTAACTGCTTTGACAGTAATGATGAATGGGTACTAGAGAGATCAAAGAACGTTCCTCAAAGTGATATAGAGTAGCTTACAGTAGACCAATTCCAGCCCTTTCTACCGCCTCCTCTTCTCATGAATCTTCTCATGCCTCCGCATATCCGACTTCCTTGCAAACCCCTTCCCACACTCGGAACAACAGAACGGCTTCTCCCCCGTATGCGAGCGCGTATGGTCCACGAGGATATTTTTGCGGACAAAGAACTTGTGGCACTGCGGACACTCAAAGCGCGTCTTGACAACCTCCCTGCGGGAGAGATTTGTAAACGATTCTCCCAAGTCAACTTCCTCGGGGTGATAGCGTTTATTGTGGTTCGTTAACTCGTTGTTGCTGCGGAACCCGAATGTATAACGCGAGCATGTCTCGACGGCGCAGGGAAACGGCATCTCGTGGTAGTTGACGTGGTTGGCGCGGATGTCGGCGCGCTTGAAGCCCTCGTGGAAGTAGAAGCACATTACTTTCGGGCAGCGGAAGGGGTAGTCGTCATAAAGGGAGGAGAAGTCTGTTTCGGTCGAGGGGTTTTGGGAGATTTCCTCGAGGAGGATGCGGTTGCGGGTTAGGTTTTCTTTCAGCGTGGGGAGGCTGATTTCGTTGCGGGCTTCTAGGTCGCCGCGTTGGGAAACGCAGATGTGGTCCCATATTTTGAGGAGGTTAGTGTAGAATGGGTATGGTTGGAAAAACTCGCAGTCCCTTCGGGATTGCTTGAGAATGGTCGTTGAATTTGGGAGCTCGCGCGAATAGAAAGTCGCAAATGTCTCAAGACTTTGCGTGATTGCGGTTATTTGAGTGACGGGAGTGTGCTGCGAGAATATAACGTTCCCCTCTAGAAAAGCTTGTTTGCCCTCGACAAGCGATTTGACGTGCAGGAACCAGGATGCTACGGCGTAGTCTTGGAAGGCGTGGTCGCCGCGCAAGGCGGCTTCGCGCAGAGCCATCTCAGACGTATCTCGCTTGAAAAGGTCGAGGCTAAGGTAGCGAAGGCAGCGAAGTGTAAGGTCGCATTCTGCCGCAGCTAGATTTATCTCGCTCCTCTTCTCGATGAATCTGACTCGTATTAGCACCATCCGCACCATGTATGAGGCTGACTTACGATTTAGCAGTGCTATGCACAAGCTCAATTCGGTTCCCTTTCAGCACTTGGACGAGAGACCCACACAGCTCTTGAGGGTCGTCGCATGCCTTCAGATCCATGTCAAGTTCGCTCGTGTCCAGCGTTGTGTCGATCGATGTTGCCACCTGGATTTCCGTCCACTTCAATGGTCGTTTAGAGCATACTAGCCAGCCCAGCAGGAGATGACTATATTCCAGTTGCTCCTGCTCCAAGTCATTCTTGAGTCGCTGCATGATTCGAGTGTACCTGCAACTGTTAGAGGGTGATCTGGATAAATGCGACATACGTACGCCTCGTCAAGTTCGTTCGGCAATCTCGAAGCACTGATCTCGGCTCGAAAGCGTCCTCTATTCCGCTGCTTGGCAAGATTGTTCATGACTAGCTTTGCAAACAGAAACATGCCTAGAACTATTAGTCTTGTTAACTTATGGATCGAGCGGCATACCATCGGCTTTGATGCAGATCCGGTCAACGACATCGTTAATGATGGCGTCGCTAAACTCGAACTTCTCCAGCTCGCATGTCCTTCGCTGGCAATATCGCTTGATATCATCCTTGTTATGCTCCGGGCCTAGAGCAATGATGGCCGCGTCTGGAACTGCGTTTTTGATTTCTGTCATGGGCCTGCTGAAGAACAAAACGCGGAGTTTCCCGGGGGAGTAACTCTCCGTTCTTCTGATCAGGTTCTTGAAGGTTTCGAGTAGATCCTTTCTTCCTTCATCAAGTTCATCGAGGCCGTCGATAACCATGTAGATTCGCGGGATACGCTCGCAAAAGGTCTCTATAAGCGTATAGGCTGTAGATAAGTCTGTTAGAGTCGGACTGCGTGAGCTTTTCATTTTCCAATGACAGTATGGAATCAACTCGCTATGTTGGCGTATCAACTGTAGAAGGATGCCACGGAGTATAGCCAGGGCAGTTGTTTTGGTTTCCACCTTCTCGTTGCAGTAAAAGTAGCACGTAACCCACTCGGTGTCCTTGATGCATTCCTCAATCAATACAGAAGCAAGATAGGTTTTACCTGATCAATCAGCATAGCCTGACTCGTCTGGTTGGTGGCTTACCTGTTCCCGGGCGCCCATGGATCCATAGTATGGAGCTATACGGCTGCTCCTGATCTTGAGACAGCCACTCCTGGACTCTACCCTGCTCCAGAATCCAACTACCGCTGTTGGGATAACGGTGTCGGTCCCGGCAGATGCTGCTGTGTTCCGTTTCGCTTTCTGCTCCGGCCATCCAGTCATGGAGCTCATCATATTTTGTTTTCTGCCGCCTCTCTTCTTTCTCTTCAAGGTCAAGCACGTCTTTCTCTATCTTCCGCAGATAGTCGCGAATTTCCTGCAAGTCGCCGTTGTATTGGCCTGCAAGGCTGTATTGAGCCCGAGCCTTGTCTTCGATCAATGTGGTATGAGAGCGTATCCTATATACGATATTCTGGAATGTCGGATGGAAGTCCTTCCATAGTGGTCTAAACACTGTTCTGAGAGCTATCACAGTCAGTTGGTTCCATATGATCAGTGTTAGCATACCTCTTCCGGAGTAGAGTCGTAACGCATGTTCGTGAAACTCCATTACATCTACAAGGAGCCTGGCAAGTACTCGTTGCAGTCCTATATTGTGCTGAAAAGCCTCGATTCGGTCTCCAAAATTTGGTAATTCCACGCCGAGTTCCTCGTAGGCCGACAAAAGTGTATCGAAAAGGTCGGTTTGGTTCTTGGCTATCTGAAACCATTTAGCAAACGCTAACGAAGGGTGTAAAGGCTACCGTCATACCTGCAGCAGATGTTTCATTGGACCCCAAATGAGATTTATTGTCTCGGTCATCCCTAGTACGATGGCCAAAAGCTGGTCGAGCTGATTGACTTTCTCAACAAATTGCTCAATCCGCCGTAGGTTTCGCAGTGATTTCGTTCGTTCTTGGTCGTCCTGAATCTTCTTCAACTCTCTCTTGAGAGCACGAAAGTCTGTTTTCCGAAAGGATTCTAGCTTGCCTGGGTCCAGTCGGCGCTCGAAACGCTTCGTGACCCGGTCGAAAATACTTTTGGGCAGCGTATCATTAGCGGGAAATAGCTGAGACCCCAGCCGGCTTAAAGAGCTCGAAGTTCGCAGACTCGGCGCCGAGGGTACTATGCCATCAGTACTGGCAGACAAAGTAGAGCAAAGGCAGGAGACAACTTACAACTAGGCGTCCCCGATTGCGACCTGTCGTGCGGGACATAATGCCCAAGCACTCCCTTTGCAACCGATGCAGCCACCGCAGCTGCATACTCCTGCCACCTTTTATTCTTGTGGCTGTCGGCATAGTCGCATACGCCTCTGATTATAAGGCAATTGAATTTGCTCCACACTCCAGCTCCCTCCATCTCAAAAGCTATGACTTTTTCAGTCTTTGCATACCGATCCCTATGCGCGGCTGACTTTAGAACTGTATCCCCAGTTCCGATAGATCCAAAGTGAATTTGGTGCTCTGTCTCAATGTCAAGACGAGATCGCGGTATGAGCCTGCTCTCGTCACAGCCCAGCTTGTCACAGGGTTCTTTGAGAGCGGCTTCGCAGACGGATTCCGGACTGTCTGGCAAATTACACTCAAGACACCCAGAATGATGCCGATGAATATAGTTCGGTGGAAATAGCTTATCCTGAGCTGCAGCTGGCCGCCCCGTCCGGATATCCCTGTGCCGTAACAACCCCTCAAGCTCCTGCATTGTCTTCGTATGCAACTCGGCCAATAGAATCGGCGTCTTTAGTCGCTGCAACAGCCCGATAACTTCATCGCTTGGCCTCTGCGGAGCATCCCAAATGGTGTCCTTCCGCCGCCGAAATTCATCAGGGTACTGGCGGCCATGGTCCAGCTCTACCAGGACCTCACTAATAACGACATCCCCAAGGATAATTTCCGTCCCACCCAGCTTATCCGCCCCATCCGGCTTGTGAGGAACCGCACCGCATACTCCGACTAGAAGAACGAGGTTGAGAAAAGGAAAGCTGGTCTTGAGGGATTGAGCTGTGGCAGACGCTGCTGCTTTGCCAATTCTGGGAAGAATCACAACGACGACGGAATGTCGACCACTTTTTCCGAAGACGTAATGACTTCCATCGCCATCTGCGCGACGGTAGTCATAATGGACGTCATGCCAGATCTCGTCTAGGGAGCACAGAACCGCGTTGTTTTCGAGGGGCAGGGCACAAATGATTGCGACTTCGAAATCGTTGCGACTCGATGGGCGATTGCGATGGTGGCCATTCATGACTGAACATTGCTGGGACTGAAAGCATTGAGATCGCTCGCTCCGTAGAGACTGTTGAAGACGAGACAGAATATGGGCGCAGGGGGAAAACAGGAAAGAAGCTGGCGAGGCTGAGGCGCTTTCGAGGTCAGCCTTGTCTGCAGCTTCACGCATGCTAGTCTCACAGGTCTTGGCGCGGACATTGCCCTGTCAAGATAGGACCGATTGAATACCATTTAACACTGGTCCCGTGACCGGCCGCTTGGAAGAGCTGTAAATCATAGCTCAAAATGAGGTTACAGGAGTCTGATGCAGCCAAAGAATGAGGCAGCTGAAGAAGTAAGATTTTATAGACTGGTCCAGCATACAGAACGAGTAGGCAAGTTGTTCTGCCAGGTTAAGTAAAGGCCAATCAATGCGAAAATACTTGTAGTATGCAACTGCCGTCCCCAAGTAACCGTCCTCGCACAAGAACACGGAGCGTGAATTGCCAATTGCATCTCATGCCGCTTCTATAAAGTTCCACAGTCAACGCTGTTCACGCGGGCGTCGTCGTAGGTTCCAGGGCCCCATCGGTTTACCACACTTCCACCCTGCTCCACGCAGGCTTGTTCGTAGTCCTGATAATGTGTCTGTCTCGCAATACAACTCCAGCAGCGCATTTCTCCTGATGCGGCCTGGCATGGGACCTGAGCTGCCTGCACCCGTACCGGTCTAGGATCGCTATCTGGCCTATGGCATCCTACAACGCGGTAATCCCGTACCACGCGCCCAATGGTGCATCCAAAGTATACGCCCTGTGTCCCCGTGGCAGTCTCGTTGAATACAGGGTGGAATCGGCCCTGCTGGCAGTCGTTGGCACAGTCCCTGCTGTCGCCGCATGGAATGTTGGGGTTCGTGTCTTGGGCGACGACGGCGGTCGCTAAGGCGAAGAGAATGGATGCCCATTTGATGTTCATTTTGCTGGTGACCGCAAGGGATTAGTATAGAATTGGACGAAAGGAAGAATCAGTGCTTACTTGATAGTGGACTGGGAGGTGGAAGCTGGAAATAGGTCAAACCAAAGCAATTTGCGCAGTGATAAGAGAGATTGCCTGGGCTTGGGCTGGTTTATATGCTTTTCAGGTCAGCCATATGATAGGGTATACTATTGCCTCGATGGGATCAACCGCCATCCGGTGCCTGAAGGAGGGCCATAATGGCGCGAGCTTGGTATTACAATAGTTCGTAGATCATGATCTGCTGATTGTGGTCCCACTGACAGAATCAAGGCTTGAGACATCGAAAGGCCAATAGTGATGATGTTTCGGGCAGCTGATCTGGAGTAGATACTCCGCACCGAGGCTTGCTTTTCTCAAGTCACTACTCCGGAGTAAAAGGTGATGCAGGGGATCAGCGAAACCATTAGATCTTGCAGCAGGCACATCCATGTGACCTGCATCTGAGAAAAATGTGATACGGATCACGTCCCCAGCCCACCTCAAATATCAATTCCAAAGTCAACGGACTGTCCAGGGGGTTGACTGCGGGTACCAATGCAGGAATGATACGCGTTTGGTACTTCATTCGATCACGGCTGTTCATTGTGGCGCATGTAGCCCATCCAATAGGGCAGTCATCAACACTATTGACATCTCGCAGCCGAGCACGTCCGAACATAGTTTTCGACGCAAAGTTGGGGGAACTTGGAGTCGACTGAGCCCTTACTCAACAAGAGGCGGAATCTGGTTTAACCGGTGTTGCAGACGAGAATCTAGCATGGGTTCGGTGTCCACGAACCCAACTCAATGGGTGCAGTGACCATTATCGAGAACTCAAAGACTGGCGTTGGCACATCACCCCAACATGAAATGTTCCAGTACTTGGACGGTCAGCTGAAGAATTTCCATCTGTCAGAACGGTGGTCAAGAATCTCAAAGCTCTTATCTGAGAATGAATGACCCTACAGTAGCGATTTGATCACGACTTGGTACTCGATATATCATGGTGAATCGATGATTTCTTGATTAGCTCGAAAAGTCGAGATACGCCGTCCAATCATCAAAAAATTCATACATTCAAGGAGTGCGGTTGGTGCGATTGCCGGGTTGGGAAAGTACTCTTAGTTTACTCCATGGGTTATGAAATGGACATGTTCGATCTTCGAGCTGCACAGTGTAAACAGCAGCATGAACAGAAAGAATCGCAAGATTGAAGCCCCGATATCTTAAGAGGCACCGCACCGCGTCTCAGCTGCTTCCCGCCGGACAACAAGGTTCCAACTGGGACGTCATCTCAGGCTGCCCAGCTACGAAGCGGCGCAGCCTTAAAAGCCTGACAATGGATTCAATCTTCTCCGAAAAGTGTGGAGGATCTTGTCTCCCAGGGTCTCTTGGCTGATAGTTGGGCCAACGCTATTTCCAACCTGCGAGCAATTCAGTGCGCGATGGACTCATTCAGAGTACGTACTCTATCAGAGACATCCGCAGTGAGACGAGAAGTAGAGCAGGACAAGAGGGATAAACCTGGTCAAGCACTTTCCGCAGGGAAACGCAGTCGAGAACTCGATTGACACCAGCTTGGAATGGGGAAGAGTCCGAGTTCATGATTGTGATAGTGGTGACGGTGTTTGGCGTGTTTGCAGGACACACACCGGCGACGGAAGCATCTGGCTTATCTAAGACGGGCGCCCCTAATCGGGCCTAGCGGGCCCGGAAAGTTCCTTCGTGGTTTCCCAACGTCCCGGCGGTTGTTGAAAGATAACATCTCCGTCTCACCTCCACCCTTCTCATCAATTGCTTGGTTGCTGTCCATCATGTTGTTCCGAACTGCGTGGGCTCGTCAGGCTGCGCCTCTGAGGCGTCAGGCTTTTGCTCCCCTTGCTCGCCGCTCCGTCACCACTGACGCCGCCACGGCGCATGCTGAAAATATCCCAGAGGTCCGTACCAGCTATCCCGAGCTGAAAATCTTGCGCAGCGACATCGAGCGATGTACTGACGCGCGCTTTACTAGGATGAGGACAAGCCCTTTACTGTCCGCCTCTCGGACGAGAGCTTCGAGACCTACGAGATCGACCCTCCGCCCTACACCCTCGAGGTGACCAAGAAGGAGCTCAAGCAGATGTACTACGACATGGTTGCCATGCGGTATGACTCGCCGATATCATCGGGTCTGCGGAATAAAAGCTAATGCACTATCTACTAGCCGTATGGAAATGGCCGCCGACCGTCTGTACAAGGAGAAGAAGATCCGCGGTTTCTGCCACCTGTCGACCGGTCAGGAAGCTGTCGCCGTCGGTATCGAACACGCCCTCAACCGCGAGGACAAGATCATCACCGCCTACCGATGCCACGGTTATGCCATGATGCGCGGCGGTACTGTCCGCTCCATCATCGGAGAGCTGCTCGGTCGCCGTGAAGGCATCGCCTACGGAAAGGGTGGTTCCATGCACATGTTCGCTCCCAACTTCTACGGCGGTAACGGTATCGTCGGTGCCCAGGTTCCTGTTGGTGCTGGTCTTGCCTTCGCTCAGCAGTACAACGAGGAGAAGTCCACCAGTGTTGTCCTGTACGGTGACGGTGCTTCCAACCAGGGTCAGGTCTTTGAGGCCTTCAACATGGCCAAGCTCTGGAACCTCCCCGTTCTTTTCGGTTGCGAAAGTATGTTGCTCCATTGCCTTGCTGTTCGTTAGCTAACAGCCGCAGACAACAAGTACGGTATGGGTACCTCCGCCGCCCGGTCCTCCGCCTTGACCGACTACTACAAGCGTGGCCAGTACATCCCCGGTATCAAGGTCAACGGCATGGACGTCCTCGCCACCAAGGCCGCCGTCAAGTACGGTAAGGACTACGCCGTTTCTGGCAACGGTCCTCTTGTCTACGAGTACGTCACCTACCGCTACGGTGGTCACTCCATGTCCGACCCCGGTACCACCTACCGTAGCCGTGAGGAGATCCAGCGCATGCGCAGTACTCAGGACCCCATCCAGGGTCTCAAGCAGAAGATCCTTGATTGGGGTGTCATGGCCGAGGAGGACCTCAAGGCTATGGACAAGACTGCCCGCGCCCACGTCGACGAGGAGGTTGCCATTGCCGAGGCGATGCCTCTCCCCGAGAACAACTCTCGCATCCTGTACGAGGACATCTACGTCCGCGGCAGCGAGCCCAAATGGATGAGGGGCCGCACTGTCGATGAGACTTTCTACTACTAGTTTTTTCCGCATAGAGGGCTTGTTTTATTATCTTCTCTCCACGCCTTGAAAAGAGAGGAGCGAGCATAGGCGCGCTACACCTATCCACTTGATGTTTACTTTGTAATTTAGCCGGATTTTGTTTGCATTGGCCATGTAGCAAATAAATACTATTGGGATGGCCATTTCATATAACGTAAAGGTTCGTAAAGAATTGTTAGGAATATATGTAGCACTGTAGGTATCATCATATGCAAATGCAAGGAACGCCAAAATCTAGATCCGAAATAAAGCCTTGGTTATATCATGTGGGTTCCTGCCTCAGCATCTCAATAATCATGTCCTGCGTTCTCTGTACAGAATCAAGCTTTTCTTCCAAGACCGCTCGCTCCTTGTCCCACTCCGCCCGCAACTCAACCATCATCTCCGACCTGAGGTCTTCTTTCAGTTTTTTGAGCAGATCCGGTGAGAGAGCTTGGGAATCCTCGCCATCACCTCCGTCTCCCTCTCCATCTCTGTCGTTACTCTCTTGAGAATTAGGCTGAGGTTGCGCTGAAGTTGGCTCAGCATTTGAACTCGTGCTGTTCTGCAGATTCGAAGAAGTCGAGTTCGAGTCAAAGTGCTTGTTTATTTTTCCTAGCGTCTCTAGCATTGCAACCATCATTGCATTGTCAGGCGTTTGTTGCTGCGGCGGGTTCGCATTTGTACTTGGTGTTAGAGTGTGGCTGTGGCTGATTTGGGGCGTGCGGTAGGCCTGAGTGGGCGGGTTGAACGGCGTTGATATACTTTGTGCCGGTGCAGAAGACTGCGAGAAGAGCGTGTCGAAGCCTGGTGGGAGGCGGACGGGCGTTGAGAGGGGCGTCGAGGATGGTGCGATCGAGGTATATTTGACTATGGGGCTACTACTCGTGCTAGACGCCCGCCACGCATCACCAGAAGCAGGGGCAGACGAACCCGGCAAATCCCAAGCGTCTCCAGCTGTCATAGATGCAGAATTCGGTGTTGTAGCAGTCCACTTCCGCTTCCTTGGCCGCCTCGAATCCCTCTTCTCGATCCGCCGCGCCTCGGCCGCCTCCCACCGCTGCCATGTAGGGATCCACGCATCGACGACAGTGCGCCACCGCAGGTTCGACTGGTCCTCTGGCGTCTCGGTCCCGGCCGCGCCCTTTTCGCGCTGCTCCTCGAGGAACTTCATGCGCTGCTTCGTGACGAGCTCCACTTTGCGCCGCACCGAGTGCCAGCTGTACGGGTGTTTCTGGCCGCGCGTGAACTCCATCGTCACGGTCATCCACCAACTGCAGAGTTTGCTGCGCCGCCCAAACAAGGCTGCGTGGCGGTTGCAGATCTCAAAGAGCGAGACTTCTTCTTTCGTCGTGAGCCGCTTGCCGTGTTTTCGGGACATCAGGTTTAGTCCACCCGGCAGCGTGTGTGTGGTTTCGCCGTTGGACCCGATGTTCCCACTGATACCTTTGTCGCCGCCATTGCTGTCGTCGCCTAGGACCTCAACGTCAATCTCCTCGCCTCGGCCGTTCTGTCCGCCCTCCCCGGTGTATTCTGGCTCGCCTAGTGCATCTGCCCCGCCGACATCCCGCGCGCCTGGACTCCCCCCTGGACTCTCGGACCGGTCGCTATCCTCGCTCTCCATACCCGTAATCTGCTGCTGCACCGCTGTCTGAGATCCGACCCCCGCACCTGTCCCTACAACCGCACCGCCAGTTTGCGCCCTCGAATCCACAATCATCGACACAGGTGCCTGCTGCTGAGTCTGCTGTTGCGGATGCTGCTGCGGATGCGGATGCTGCATGCGCAGATTAGACGAGATGGTCGGCAGCGACGACGCAGTGCCATGCACCCGCCCGTTCAGCATCGAGGGGAGCCAGTTCATGCGGAAGGAGGAGGCGGACGGCGACGCAGAGGGCGAGGGGTCTAGGTCGACGAGGCGGGTCCCGGGGGACACGGTGCCCGGCACGGCGACGGTGCCTGAGACTGAGGTCACGGTGGGCGCGTGGTGGGCGTGGGCGTGGGCATGCTGCGTATGGTGCGGGTGCGGATGGGGCTGGGCGTGCGGTGCGCCGTGGTGGCTGTGGTGGTGAGGGTGGTGCGAGTGGGGGGCTTGGGTGTGCGTGCTCCAGGGATTGTACATCTCGGTGTTGTATCCCCGTGTTGAGATCCCCCGAGGGATTGGGTTTTATCTAGTTGATTGATGCTCCTGGGTATGTTTGCTGTAATGGCGTTGGGGAGGGGCGCGGCGGTCGAGTTGATGGTCGTTATGTCATGTGCTTGTACATAGCAAGAGCCTCGGCGGGTTAATGTTAGTCGTAAGGGTTCGTGGGACGCTGAAATAGAGATATAGATGGAGTCGTGACGGAGCGGAAGTTGTTGATTTCGAGATGATCGGGAGTGGTTAAAATTTCCCCTGAGGGTTTTGCAATTACATTTTGGACCCCACCGACACAGCGCTTTGGGAGCGTAGGTCGTATTAAACGGTATCGGATTTCGACGTTCATGAGGATTTTCATCCTTAATCTTTTTTAACATTGACTTCGATCAAGCACGGACTAAAGTAGCGTACGCAATAAGGAGTATATGAGTTGAGAAGTACTGATTCAAGAACGCTTCTCTATTGTGATAATTTACATATGCCCGTACAACTACGGACCAACTGCCAAATACAACATGCGCCCGATCCCAGTAATACATAAGCGAAGAACAGGGGAACATAATTATGAATACGTGACGACTCATCTACCGCCGTCTTAGGTACCAGGTGAACGCAGCGGTCGATACCGCCTCGTTGAACGGTGTCGGGACCTCTGAGCTTCCGGGCCGAGCAACTGGGTGTCGCAGGTATACCGCCGCGCAGATGTTCTGGTTGACTTCAAGGTATCGGGGAATGAAAGCGAATGCGCTCATGTAGTCACGCGGCCGCCAGGGGGTAGCGTAGGGCTTCGATAGGTCGGTGGGGTTGTCACGGATCTGGGTGAGAGCACGCTTGAGCACGTCGACTTCCTCTTCTGTCAGTGCTGATGTGTCGACATCGGCCTCAGGGTTCTGTGCGGCCTGGCGGAAGGCCTCAGAGAGCGCTTCTGTGGGTTGGGTGTCCTCGGCGACTTCCGTTTCATCTTCCTCGGATTTCGCTGCCTCCTTCTCTGCCTTCTTGATGTCACTGGACGAGATCTTGGTGGCCTTCAGGAGCTTGAGAAGCTCGTCGAAGTGAGCCTCGAGGTCATCGGTCTGTTTGAGGGCGGCAACACCGTTCTTGGACATGACGCGGCGAACGGACTTCTGAAAGGCACGCAGGTCCTGCTTGCGTTTGGCGGGCAGTACGTCCTTGTTGCTTGCCATGATGTTTTTGGCTCGGGAGAGGAGGCTCTTCAGGATTTCCTTGTTATCCCACTTCTCATCCTTGGCTTCTTTCGCTTCAGATTCCTCCTTGGCCTCCTCGCCCTCATCCTCCTTGGCCTCTTCGGCGGCCTCTTCGGCGGCCCTCTTGCGCTGATTACGGGCCGCACGACGGTCAGCCTTGTCTTTCGGCGCTCCGGTGGCAAACATAACACGCTCGGGGTCGACCTGGAACATATCGCCGGGGTTGAGGAGGTACCCGGGGTATCTCATCTAGTTTGGTCAGATGGTAGGAACATCGCACTCTATCAATGGAGAGCTATACCTTTCGTCCATTAACTGTCACGGCACCGTGCAGAACAAACTGCCTCGCTTGTCTCGCACTGCTCGCAAACAACGCCCGGAAAATAGCCACGTCGAGTCTCCGCTCCAATGGAGCGAATGCCATATGCGAATAGGGTACCCTTGTCTTGGTGGACGAAAGAGCTTCGTCAAGTGATTTCGTGGTTCTCGTTATCAGGCCCGATCCACGCCCAGCAGCCGCGCTGGACCCGTCATCCCGAGCCATCTGGAAGACGCTCATGGGCACGACGCTCCGCATACGCTTCTGGAACATACGTGTCCATTGGCTCTCGCGAACTTGTTCACCATGATAGGCGCGCGACATGGCCTTTGCTGTCCATTTCTGCTGGAAGAATGTCCTTTGCTGTGTTGGCGGGTTGCGGATGCGGCTAAGGTTATACAGGTTGTATTTGCTCCATGATTGCCGGATTTTCTGGGGGAAAGAAACGTCAGTCGTCTGTGATTTAGAAACATCAGGTCTGGGTGAGTTCGTACCGGCTTGCTCAATTTTGTGGTAGCCCTATTCCTCATCCTGGCGGCAGTTGTCTTGTTGTTCTCCTCCGTCCTGCTCCAGTCAGTCCATCAATTTCCGGCGGCCAAAACTTCAATCCACGTGATCGATCACCCAGCAGAGGTGCCTCAACGCTTAGGCCGACACTCCTCGTCTTGTTATTGCCTATGATTGGTCATTGCTTTCTCGCTTACTGCTAGCGCGGTGTCCCCCCTGCTCAAGCCTATAAATACGTCCTGGCCCCCGAGACCCTTTGAACTTTTTTTCTTTTCTTCTTCATACTTACCTTGTTTGGGTGGCTGCGATCAAGAAGGCGGTCCACCACAGATTGGTCCCTGCATTGCACAGCGCGGCGGAACGGTCTGTTCAACGGCTTTCGGGTCATTGACAGGCGTATTCTTTGGCACTTTCCACTATGTGGCTTTCTCTTTTCATCATGGCTTCGCCTAGCGCGGGGGTATGGAGAAGGGGTCTTCCACTGCTCTGCTCAATAATCGTCTCGTACCTGTAGATATGTACGTACGGAGTAGAAGACGAAACATCTGGTTCACAATCATCGTACTTGTCTTATTCATGAATGCTTTCTTCATTGTCGGTCGCTCGATGTGCTGACCTTAATTGCCTGTCCCTTATGTATTTGTGCCTTACTGCGACAGCCACCATAAGACGAAGGCGGTGGGTGCGCAGTAAGGCACAAATATCATCCGTCGACCCATCGACCGACCCATCGACCGACCTACGCTTAACCTCAACTCTTGCTTTAGTTAGCCTCTCTACCTTACTTAGATAATAAGAATCGAGAATGCCTATTCTAACAACTCACATTGCTTAGTGTCCATGCCGTATGTTGGGGTATATACTGTAAAACATCACAACGCCATCTTGAAGATATGCTATCCCATCCTCTCCATCAGTTCCGTATCCTCTGGATCCTTCTCTACATCCACATCCTTCGCCGCATTGCTATCCCCTTTTGCGTGCGGAAACGCTTCAAGCAGAGCCTCTGCTTCCTCCGGAGTGATGGCATCCTCCAGAATCGAATGCGCCATTGCCACCGTTTCGTCCTCAATCCCTGCCTCCAGAAACAATCCTACGCTAAAGGCAAGCCTCGTAAATACAACCAGGAACTTCTGTTTCGCGCCACGCACTCGATGCAGCTTTGACTGTAGGTCGGCCTCTGTCGGGTGCCGCTGAATGATGCTGTAGATCAGACGCATCAGCCCGTTGACCATTGCCGAATGCATGTCTTTCTCTGGAGGATCCGAATAGAGCGCGTCAAGCTCGTCGTGCATTGCTCTGACCAATTTCGCTAGTGCGGTTTGATGCGATGCGATAACAAAGCTGCCGTGCGTGTTCGCCGGCTCGATGGGATTGAAAGTCAACGTCATCATAAAAGCCAATGCTTCCATCCGCACGTCGCAAATCTCCGATCGTGTGTAGGGCGGCTGCCCCTCGTCGGGTCGTGGCGTTTCCCACAAGAGACTAGCTACGCGGTCGACCACATACCCTTCGTTCGATTTCTGGTCCTGCTCGGATAATCGAATCGACGCAAACGAGCCAGAACGGACACTCGTCATGAGCAAGCTCAGAATAAGTTTGATTTCATGAGCAGGCTGTGAACAGCTTAGCATCATTAGAACAAAGTCGTACCGGACATGGCGCCAGAAATTCTCGATAAGCCGGTCATCGCCCAGGCTGCGGCAGGCTATCGAGTACAACACGCTGACGATCTCGGTGGAGTCCACCAGCGGTTCGAGCTGAGAAGTCGGCGTTTGCGTTACCTTTCCGAAGCTCTGGGTCGCATACGGGGAGTGGTTGAACCGCGGAAATCCGTTGATTTCGCAAGAATGTAGCAGCACGGGTAGCAGGATATCCACCTGGCGTAAGACGGACGGTGTGTCAATTACGAGTATGAGCCTCGTGATTGAGAGGAAGATGGGTATGGGCTGGAAGAATTTTTCCTTCAGTGCCCGAGTCCATAATGATATGATCGCCCGCATGTGCTCCATTGCATAGCTACCAAGGTCAAGTGCCGTCGTCTCCTGCAAAAGAATGCTATACAAGGACCGCCCTGGCTCCGATGGTAACGCCAAGCCGGCCAGGATTTCCATGTCGGTTTTATGGAGGAACGTTCGGTGTTTCAAGATCTGCTTTATAGTATGTGTATCTTGGCGCTCGCTCTCTAGTGAAGGCTCCTTGGGGGGCAGATCCACGTCGGACTCTGGCATTGCCTCGTCCATCTCCAAGCTCGGCTCTGGATGAGGACTAGAATGCACAGGCGTCGGACTACCCTGGCTTGTCCGTCTTCTCTTTTTACCTGCCACGGTCGGGGTCGCCTGCTTTGATCGCCCGGACTTGCTTGGCGACGCTGCGAGAATCTCTTCGTCATTGAATCCGTCTCGAAATGGTAGAATTTTCGTTTTCTTCGGCGTCGTGGGGGCTGCTCTGTCCTCAGTTCGCATCTTCGCTCTTATATGATTGACTCGCGAAACTTCCTCGGCGAGATCCTGTTTGAGGAACGCATTCTCCGTGGCCAGGGTTTTGCCTTGTTCTCGTACTGCTTCTACTTCTTCCTTGAATTTGGCCTTCTCCTCGGCCATAGCCTTGTGTACATTGGCTAATTTTCGTTCATAGTCGTGGGTCACCTTGGCTAGATTCGACCGAACGATGGCAATCTCCCCGGTCTTCGTTTCGGCGATAGATTTCGCTGCTGCAAGCTCAGACTCGAGGCGTTCGGTTTCTTGTTGAAGCTACAAAAGTCAGCTCTGGCCATCGATCAAGTAGGCGGACAAACCTTCACTGTGCGGAGTTCATGTTCCCTATACAAAGCAGGGTGAAAGGACGAATTCCCGTCCGCTTGCATAGGCTGCTCATCATCCACAATAATCGTATCATGGGCGTAATGTGGTGGGCGTTCCGAGAACGCAAACGTCTTATCCAATGGAACCCCATCCTCAAACACCTCCGCGTCAAGCTCTCCCACCTCCAGCGATCCATATTCATTTGTCAACCCGGTGTGCAATTGCGCGGGCGGCCGTAGTGTAGCATTGGCGGCAGTGATGGCGTTGATTTGAGGATACCGAATGGGAACATCTCGCTCAGTCCAGATCTGTCTCGGTGCTAGCTCTCGCTGTGAGGGTTCGGCCTGTGTAGCGCGGAAAGCATTGTTCTCGAGCTGCTCGAGAGCATCCGGGGGGAGACCGTCGAAGCCGTCGTCGGAAAAGAAATCATCATCGAGCTCTTCCATGCCCAAGAAGTGAGGCCGCCATGAATAGCGCCGAGTAATTGGCGTAGAGCGTGGTGGAGCTGGAAAGGTGGAAGTCTGGAAGGCTGAGAAAGCGAGCAAAGCAGCTGACTGACGTAGATGGTAGTCAACCGCGATCGAGCCTCAACCATTTTCGCTCCTCGCTTGCCCTTCGACATCATCAACCTCGCTCATTAACGCCCGATTGATGACGGATCTACCCTTAAATCGCAACTAGCTGTCCTTTCTATAGGGCTCGCCTTCATCATTGCTTTTTCTGCCGCCAATCCATCGTCTCTCACATGAAAATTTCCTAGGCGACGATCACTCGTCCTCAACCTGTTCACACTCACTCTTCGTTTCCACCTTTCCTCTCCTCCTTCTCACGGCTCACAATAAATCCTCAGCGCCTGTTAAGCGCTTTCTATAATCTGTCGTGTTTGACGCCATTAATTCCGCTCACCTATCCGTGCCCCGCGCATCCGACCGCAGCCGTTCAACAAACTCCCCTATTCCGTCATGTCCAAATCACGCCGCAGCGTTCGCTTCCAGCACCGGTCCGACGGTCGACGACCGAGTATCTCAGATGCCAGCGATGCTGCTTCGGATCCGGGCAGTCCGGCGAAGAATGGAGCTGTTGCTCAACCTGCGACAATTCCCGAGGAGGTGCGAGACCTGCCGATTCGCTGCTGTGGGCTTGATGCTGACATTGCTTTTAGAAACCAGAAGCACCCCCGCTGGACGAATATCAGAAGAAGAAACAGACCTTTATCACTCGCACAATATGGACATTTGTCATGATTGCTGGCTTCTTTATTGCTCTGTTCTCCGGCCACATATACATCATCGGTATCGTGACTGCTATTCAAATCATCTCATTCAAGGAAGTTATCGCTATTGCCAATGTTCCGAGCAAGGAGAAGAACATTCGTTTCACCAAGTCGTTAAATTGGTACTTTTTGGGGACTAGCATGTACTTTCTGTACGGTGAAAGCGTCATCTACTACTTCAAACACATTCTTCTGGTCGACAGGGTGTTGCTCCCTTTGGCGTCTCATCACCGCTTCATCAGTTTCACTCTGTGGATCATGGGTATGCTCTCATCTCATCGCTTGATTGTCGCATGCTAACGTGCTAGGCTTCGTCTTCTTCGTTGCTTCTCTACAAAAGGGCCACTACCGGTTCCAGTTCACCCAGTTTGCCTGGACTCATATGGCGCTGTACCTGATCGTCGTCCAGGCGCATTTCGTTATGAACAACATCCTGGAGGGCATGATCTGGTTCTTCCTTCCGGCTTCTTTGGTGATAACAAACGACATCTTTGCCTACATCTGCGGTATCACTTTTGGCCGAACTCAGCTAATTCAACTCTCCCCCAAGAAGACCGTCGAGGGATTTTTGGGTGCTTGGGCTTGCACTATCATCTTCGGCTACTTCATGACCAACATCTTGATGCGATACAAGTACTTCATTTGCCCCGTCAATGACCTTGGTTCCAACGTTCTGACCGGGTTGGAGTGTGACGTTAACCCAGTCTTCACCCCCCAGGCGTTTGAGATCCCGGCCTGGACCGGATTCGGCAGGACATTCTACCTCGCCCCGATGCAGCTTCACATTCTTCTGTTCGCTACTTTTGCTTCGCTGGTTGCTCCCTTTGGAGGCTTCTTTGCCTCAGGTCTCAAGCGCTCCTTCAAGATCAAGGACTTTGGCGAGTCAATCCCTGGCCACGGTGGAATTACCGATCGCATGGACTGCCAGTTCATCATGGGCTTCTTCGCGTACATGTACTACCACAGCTTCATTGCCGTCTTCAAGGCCAGCGTGGGTGACATTATCGAAGCCGCCATCAACGGTTTGACGGTTGATGAGCAGCTGGAAGTTGTCCGTGGCTTGAGCAAATATCTATATAACCAGGGAGCGGTCCCCGAGTCGGTGAGTTAGCGACTTCCAGACCCTCGGTGATGCGTTCACTAATTTATACAGGTTTTGGAGCTCCTTAGCACGGAACTGCAGCGTCATTAAACCTATATCACGACCTTTTAGTGCTTTGGTGACGCGTTAGCCCTATTGGAATAAATACATTCTCGTGCGAGTCACCTATTGCTTACGACTAATACCTTATAATTGACGTTCTTCGCCTCTTGGTCGTCTGACTACGACCGAGCGTTTTGGATGGGTTCTTGTACATGTGTTCTTGTACATGTGTTCTTGTACATGTGAGGACAATGTCTCTATATCTCGACACCGTGTGTTTTACTGTTGAGCCGCTGTTTGGTGTAATGGCCAGGATACGACGGACTACTAGTCCCGCAACGATTCTGGTCGAAGAGGTGCAAAATGATACTTGGTAAATAGCCAATACGCCATTTGTGTTAGATTATTGTTGCCAGCGACCAGCTCGGCCAGTAGATCTCTTGATTACAGCTAGTCTTCTCTCGCGTGCACCTCCATCCTGATCTTCTCCCATTGCTCCTCGACTCCCAAAACTCTATAACACCTCTCTGAATCCACCACAATCCAAGCGAAACCATCAAAATACTCCTCTGGTTAATCAAGGCCGGATCGTGAGACCGCGGCTTCATGAACGGTACCCCGGGGTAGTACCTTTCCACCCATTCTTTTGCTGCCGGCTTGGCGAGTTCATAGTCATCAGAGAACTCAGCGAGCTCTTTCAGAGTACTCAAAAAGAAGACGTTTTCCTGCTGCGAATCCTCCCAGATCCCCGAGGCGCCTGCGTCGGAAGCGGCGTTGGGGGCAGAGTCCGTTTCATTGCCGGTTGGTCCGGGGCTCATATGGTATGATCTGCCACTGCTTCCTTCCGCTTCATGTATGTCCCTCTGCACCGTCGTTCATCGTGTCCACAGGCACGTTTCTCTATATTGAAGCTGAGCTTGGACCCGAATCCGCCAACCCAGTGTGTAGTTGTACGGGTGTCTCGACTGCAGACGCAATTTTCGCGCCCTCTTCTCCATCAATCGCGCTCGACCCACGAGCTCTGGACCTAGATCGTATTGCAAATCATTGTGTCGTAATACTTCGCGGCCCTCCAGGTAGGATTTATATTGTACGTGTGGGCTTCGGCTTATGACTTTGTGACTCGCTGGCAGCGTGCGGTGTCCTCTGCGCTACTGCCAATACGCTGTGGATGCTGTTCGTTTCATTTCATTCTGGGATCTGGATGGTCCACGTGTTTGGATAGGGTTGCGAGGTTAAAACTGGGGTCGGTGGGTGGTTGGCGGGTGGGTGGATTGGATGGATTTTCTGCGCGGGAATGAGGGAAGAGGAAAGTATATATTTCTGTCAATATCGACGGTATGCTAAAGTTCAAAATTTGTAGTGAAGTGTAGTCAACCCCTGCCATGAATCTTCTTCTACGTAAAACTATCCTGAGAAATATAGCACCATAGCTCTTCATATCTCTCTCTCGAACCACTTTCTACTCCATGTTCAACGAAGCAGATCGTGAACTTGGCTTGGGTTTAAATATAGTGGTCTCCCACACCCAACCCAAATACCCAAGTGCAACACGATCGCAAACGCCGGATTCTCATCAGTTAGCCGAATGGAACGCGTCATATTCGTTTCTCTCTAAAATTGAGTAGGAAATACACCACACCACCTGGCAGCCCCCCCTTTAATCTTTCTCGAGCCCAGAGGACAGATATCACTTGAGTCTGTCCATATCAGTTAAACCGGATTACAACATGAAGCGAAATATCGCTAAACTGGAGGCGTCGGACATGGTCTATGACGACAACAAGGTCACTAACTGGAACGCAGCTACAGTCTCAGTTTCGCATACAAACGAGGTCGAGCCGAGCACGAGCCGAGCACGAGCACGAGCACGAAAGGAGTCCTACTCCAAAGCCAGCTCTTCTTCGCACCCGCAGCGTAAAGCGGGGATAGGAGATAGGCATTGCCATCTTTGCCTGATCCTGACGCTCTAGAATCCGTCCACACCGCACCCAAGAGACCAAGTGTCGAACTGCCATTCAAAAAACCCAGAACCCTCGTCGAACGAGCCCGCGCCGCTGCCCGCGCCAGCCTCACGCACCTCGAGACCCTGGCCGAAGAGAAGGAAACGGGCGCCCCCGGCCACGACGAGAGGCTCGTCGAGAACAAGATGCTGCAGGGCTACTTCTAGGTCCTGCCGGGCCTAGAGGCGAAACTTGAGGCTGGGAGGTGGAAATGCGGAAGGCAACGACCCGTGGATGAGGAAGGGATTGGGAGCGCCTCTGCGGGAGTCAACGAGCCTCTAATTTGTCGGAAGTTGGGTACTAATGGATTACCGTGGTACATGGGCTGATCGAAGACCTGGCACTGTCAATCATGCTGTCGAGCTTGTGACTATAAAAGGGAGCTTTGCTTGATTTGCCAAAGACGACACTGGCTCAACGCAAGACATGGGTATTACTCTCCTTACATTGACCAAAAATCAAGACCGTAAATCCGCGCGGCTATCGAGCTTTACTCCCGCTGTTGGAGCAATAGCGGCATATCTCTTTGTTGTTGAGCAGACTGCCAACGACACCGTACGACACTGGCGCAATACTACCAACACCGGACTCAGAGAGTATCATGCCCCAGCACGCTCAAATCGTGTCCGGAATATTGGGAGAAAGAAAGCAGCCAGTCTCTTTGTTACTGGGTGGGTGACCCTCAAGCTCTGGCGTACCTTCCTATCTTTGTCTGTATGACCCTTGCATCCACGCGACATGATCATCTTGGCCATCTTACCTTACCCATTGACGAAGTTACTGATCTACCATAGTTCCACAGCGCATCATTTGCTCAGATGGCTTTCAATTGCGTTCTAGGTATGTTTTAACGGCGTCCCATATCGACCCTCGACCCGTCTGGGCTGGCGCAACACTCACTCATCGATCATGAAGACGGCCCGTTCCCGCGGCATGTGCGAGCAAGCTTAGTGATCAAGCGCAAACTCATAATTCCCAGGAGACAAATGGCGATACATATCCCGGTATCAATCACCGACAGCTTTGACTCCTGAGGTCGACCAGCTTCTCGAGAGCGAGGTAGTAGCTTGCTAGCTTGGTGGGCCATGCGAGAAGGCTCTCCTGGTTTGACAGTTCACAGTTGACCCAACACATAGTCGAAGATCTAGATACGGACCAAGTCCATCCAAGCTCTCAGCCTGCGGTGTCTGATTCAAATCTAAGCCGAGCTCTCATCTCATGCACACCTTTCCCGGCATGGTATGACATGACATGACAGATCTAGGTTGCTAGATGGTCTCGATAGCGATAGCAGTTTCGATGAAAGCGTCGAGTTCAGAGTTGAGCGGGTTCGGATGGGCCTAGGGAACAAATGAAGCTTCTGCAGGCCGGCGTTGGCTACCGCGGCAACCGTTCACCGTCCAGCGTTCAGGACGCTGGGGCTTAGATTCTTGCAAGTGGCTACAACATCGTGGTGCTCAACGTTCACGTCCACGTCCACCCGTGGACGCCTTGCCGCTCTGCTCTTCTGGAGGTTCAAATGGCAGGGGTTCGTCGAATAGATAACTTATATCTAGCCCTGTTCCGGTCTCTGTGCACTTGTTGTCGTTACAGCGCACAGAATGAACGCCATCAATAGGTAGGTAGTAGTTGCAACGTCACCTATCCACGAAATCGCACAAAATGGCTATAGCTACGGCTATCCCGATGCTCCAGCACTCGATCACGGTCTGATGTTGATTGACATGGAGCGGAAAAGTTCGTGGATTATCAAAGACATCGCTCACGGTTTCTGGGCCCCATTTTCTTCACGAGACTATCTTATACCTCCCTATTGAGATAACCACTAGGACTAGTTGTTGTCCGTAGCGAGGCTTGTAAGTTAAGCGTGGCTAGAGGGCTACTTGATTCTCCAAGCGGGGACTGTAGTTCGGCGTTGCGGACTACAGAATCTGAGTATGTAGCATGAGCGACACTCCGGCATCGAAGCTCGAAGAACGAAGCTCCAAAGACCGAAGGGACAGGGCAGAGAATCCGGTTGCTAGGGGGTAGGGCTCATCTGCGTGGTTTTCTACCCTTACCCGGATAAGGTCGATGCTCTCAAGATTCGAGGTCGGCTGAGTAGACTAGATCATACGAGGTACTCTCCTCGCCGTATAACACGGGAGCCATCCAAGAAAGGCGGAGCAGTGGCTAGGGCTTATTGCATATGTAGAATAGTAGGTAAGCAGTAACAGCAGCACGAGGAGCCCCGCGAATCAATAACAGGTCGAGGGGGTGAGGGCACGGTGATTAGTAGAAGCCATCAGCCAGCTAAGGATCCGCCCCAGGCCCCCAATTCTCGTCATCGACTCTTCCATAGGGCTTGAATAGCACCGCGGCCTGGTACTGGATCGCCTAACTGTTTCGACAATGTCAGCGAGTAAGGCATCTGTCTATCTTGGTTAGTCGGCAGGATACGGTAGTGATAGCGAGCATATGTGGTCTGGGTACCGGTCAAACTTCGATAGATCAAAGACAGCCGGGGATTCGATAAGGTGGCGAATGATGGGCGATTGGGATTCAGCTTCAGCTTCGGGTTCAGCCATTAATTTCAGGCCGCAATGAGATCTGGTTGAATGTCTCGGTATCTACTCCGTAGCTCGAGCGGCGAATGAACCCCTCGAGGACAGGGCGAGGCCAGGGCTCGAGCTCCTGCCCAGGTCTGGATCTCGATTTGTTGTTATTTAGATTACGAACTCGTTTGCGCGCCTTGGTCGAATCAGGTATCCCCATGGTCTCATAGTCTGAGAGGTCCGTTCGATCAGTCCAGTGCTATAGATCTCTGGAATCTTGACAGAGGCAGCAATCGAGACACGTAAGTGCGTTCGATCGAGGCTGCTGGGCAAGCTCAATCATGAAGGTCCATTGATTTTGCGGTAATTGACGAGCCAGTGTTTTACCGAGAGCCGGCTCTAACCCACGCTAGGGATGTTCGTGAAGGCGAATTAGAGAGATATGGGTTTGTCGACATGTCGACCTGTAGCCGATGTCGTCACTATCTAGGTAGGATGTAGAACAGATTGTGACGGATCAACTAGCTACGCAAACGCAATGTAATATAGTTGAGCAGCTGCAAGAGGTGGGTTGGAGGTGGGCTGGTGGCGGTCTGGGGTCGCATCAATCAATTGACCTGTCATGCTCAACTCAGTCTACCTTGCATTGTCGAGGCGATTCAAATCCGGCTGAGCTTGACCCCATCCTTGGATTCTCCCGCCTAGCACCAAACTCAAACATCCTAATCTCAGTCTGAAAATGACCAGGACCACGGTTGCTGGGTTGCAAAGCCGGCTGCCTCCTGATTGGAACGCGCGAGTACCAGGACATGTCTTAGCCGACGGAGGTGTTCGGCGCCCTTAACAGACCAAATAGGAGTCCTGTAGGTGGCGCAATTGGCATTTAGCGCAAAGCATAGGTCATTAATAACCCCTTTCACTCCTTGCTCAGTCGACCAAAGCCCACAGACCATGACAGCTGTGGATCAGGACGGGCCGAGGACGCCAGCGGCACGGCAGTCATCCCATAACGCTTTGGCAGCGCATCCGCTTGCAGACTTGAAGCAAAACAAAACCCAAGGCCAAGATGAACCGAGTTATCCAAACGACTGGAGAGTCCGGGTCTGGCCCCGTCATTCCCTGCTCAAGGGGTGGTTTCACGGCTGTTTCACATGGCGACCACGATCGATTGCGGGTTTGTTGGCGACTCGTCGAATGAGGACAAGATATGGAGTAGTGATAGTGTCGCTGACCCGTCACTGACATCTAAAGTAATTATAACGTTATGAGCGGCCCTGCGGCCCTGCATTTGATTGCTTCTGGGCGAAGTACGGTCAAAAGTCCCAGGGGCCGACCAAGCTTCGGATGAGGGGCTAGCGTAACGGCTCAACGGCTCAATCTGCAGGAGCAGCAAACTCCGGTCTCCAACAGTCCAATTGTATCAGGACAATGATATGAGATAATATTCACGACATGCCGGTCAAGCAAGGCCGTACTTCCGAGTTGGTGTTTCATTATTATCATGCTGACACCTTTCGTCGCACCGCATCAACAATTGGGGCTTTGGGGCGGGCCGGTGCAGGCTGCAGCAGCTAGCCGTGATGACGATCAGCAACATTATTCCTACGCAAGAACTCTCGTCCAATCGTTATTCAATGTTGAAATAGAACAAGCTGGGCCTTGAAAAAGGAACAAGGCATTGTCAATCAACAGCGACTCAGGAAACTAGACGCAGGAAACTACTCCGTAGACGCTTGGTGCCTGCACTGAGTTGGTCATCTTGGCCGCTCGGGTCAAGCGTTCAGCGAAGGATGTGAGGGATCTAATCTGAGAAGCAGGGCCAGGACTCTTGGGCCAAAGAACGATGATTTGAACAATGTTTGCCTGTTGCCATGGACCGGGGCTGTCTCACGCTTAAGTTCGGACCATGCTTCTCGCCCGGTGAGTCGGACATGTTCCCAATTCCAAGCAAGCGGTAAGCTTACGAAGATCCAGACCATGGGGTCGGGGACTTTGTTTCCGGAGTTTACCCCCTGTTTATAACTTTATACCGGGCCGGCGGAGTTTCTGAGTTCTGCGATGGCCTTTTTCTCCGCATTTTTAGCCTCCAGCAAACTTAAAGCTCCAGTATCACGAATGAGTGACCGGCAATGATCGCAGCCAGCGCACTGTACAAGAAGGACGGCAATGCCTGAATCTGGTATCGCCGAGCCGTGCGGTCGATCTTGATTCCTGAAGCTTTCGTGGGGATCTGGTTCTCGCATTTAGGGGACAGCCGCCGGTAGCCGGACGACTTGTATCCTCTATGCAATGCAGTGCCGCTGCGGTGGAAGCAGTGCCACGCAAGCGTTGCTCTGTGATACTCCGAAGTATCGCCAGCATAACAAACCAATCACCGAGGATGGCGCCTGCGGGAGTCCCGACTACCGCGGTACCTAGCGTTGTGTTCATGCAGAGGGCGATATGCGGCTAGCCCTGCGGTGCCACTCAGTCTCAGGCCTCCGTTGCGAGGATTCACAGGGCAGAGGGCAGAGGGCCAGAAGAGACGTCAAATTGTGTGTTGAGCTAGATAGAGTTGAGCCAGCAATGCAAGGGGACGCATTCCACTTGCCATATGAGGCCCCATCCCGATCGACCGCGGGAAGGACCGACGTCACCCTGGCATCGCTGATTCGCATCCATTGCTGTCTTGGACAGGCCTCATAGAAAAGATCAAACAACGGCCCCGTGGAATTGGCGATGCTGAGGTGAGATTGATGAGATGGGTGGTCTCGTCATGAACCGAACCATGGGAGGAGAGGCCATCTTAGTCATGGCTCCTTCTCGTCTGGGACTGGCGCCGAATTTTGGAGCCAACCAACCTGAGTCAGCAGCGCGCCCGAGAGTCATGCCAGTCCCCAAACCGAATATTTGGGCGCTTCCAGAATCCTCGTTTGGTGGGGTTGGCGAGCATTAATCCCAGTCTAGTCTAGAGGCAACCTTAACAAGCATTCAAGCTATCCGCAAGTGAAGAAATTATATCACTTCCAGATCCTGCAAGCTGTGTTGATGCTCTGCCCTTTGTTTTCATAGGCCTGTGCTGACAGGAAACGTCGGGATCGACAGAACAATGAATTCGGCAGGCTAGAGCTTAGGGGGGAGGATCATTATAACCGTGGATGATCGAGGGTTGCGCATTAATCTATATTATGGAGCAGTCTTCCAGAACGGAAAATGGGGATGGGGATGGAGACCTGGAGAGAGCCCGAGGAGCAGCTGCCCAGCCATGACATGCAGAGTGGCAAACCCGGCTGCATGGCATTCTCCGGCGAACGGATCGATGTCTGAATCATTATTGACTCGATCCATCACGAATATCTTCAGTAGAGTAGTAGTAGTGTATACACACTTGCATATGCTATGCTGCATGGCACAGAGAATCCGGATCAGGGGGGTCCCTGGATCGGCCCACAGCAGTTGCCATCGCCTCCCAGACTTTCATCGCTCTTCGCTGCCATCATCGTCTCTCTTCTTTCAACTTTTCCAACTTCTCCTTTCCTTGTCCTTCTCCGTCTGCGCTAGTGCACCTAGCTCTGTCTCTCGTTGCCCATCTCCTCCACCGCGACTGTCACAGTCGCACCCCTGGCCTCCGTTCCTTCAGTTTCAACGCCATCGCCTTTGTCCCCACCACGCACTCCTGCTGTCCCTCCTGGCCCTCGTCCTGACCCTGACCCTGTCCCGACTCTCCTAAATCCGTCCAGTTTCCAAACCAACCCCCTCCTTTCCCTCTTTCGCTCGTCAGGCCTCTGACTGAGTTTGCCCATGTGGAAACACCGTCCCCCGTCGCGATCCGATTCAAAGTCTGGCATTGTCGATTCAGGCGAGCGTGGATTCTTTGCCTGGTCGTCGAAGAAGAAGACTCCGCACTGTAAGTTTCTAGCATCGCCACTGGCTATACTGCTCGTCATTATTTTCTATTATTATTATTCCCTTTTATGATTTATTCCGCATGATTATTCCTGATCGTCGTGTTCTCTCCCTGTCGAGCTTCTTTATTCTTCACACTTCTTGTTGCTCCTTTCCTGTCCATTGCTTTATGCTCAGTCTCCGCTCCCCATCCGCCACGGAGAGTAGGATTGTTCAACCCACCCTCACTACTGCATGCACGACAGCTCCCTCCTTCCTTCCGGGTGCTTTCCATTGGCGTCGGCTTGTTTCTGGACTGCTGCTGTCCGTCTTTCTTGCTAACCGCATCGTCACCTAGCCTTTGCGCGTCCGGAATCCCCCGCTCGTTCGCCCTTGCGGCCCTTTCGCTCCTTTTCCCGCTCTGATCGTGCAGACACCGGTTTCTCTAGCCACACTGCGGCTTCGCGGGCTCGCGCTCCTTCGTCCGTGACCGCTGATTCCTACCACTCCGACATCCCCAGATCCGCCGCCCAATTCAGCGCCTACTCCAATCACTCTGTCTCCAGAACAGCCTCGCACGAGAACTTCAGTCATACACCGGCAGGTCCAATGGCGGGATTGATGGACGTCGACCGCAGTCGCTCGCGGAGGGAGCGCACATTCGTAGGTAGCGAATGTGCTGTTTGTGAAGAGCCGTTGGAACATACTCTGCGCGGGGAGCGTGTGCTCCAGTTCTCATGCGCCCATGTTGCCCATGAAGCTTGTTTTTACGAATATTTGCGCGAGATCGAAGGTCAGTACTGTCCGACATGTGATGCGCCGCTGGGACTTGACTCGACGCGAGGGGGAAACGTACTAGATATTGGTAAGCAACCATATGGCGCCACGTGGTGACGGAGCTGATGGAGAAGCAGAGAAATTGAGCAGTATTGTGCGCTCCGTGAACAGTGATGCGATGACTCAACGCAGCGGGTTGACGACGCCCACGCCTTGGGACTCTGTGACTAGCCGACAACACCCGACTAGTGAGGTCGGAAGTCGCCCGTATCCTACAAATGATGTAGGAAGTAGGCCGTACCCCACGAGTGACGTGGGAAGTCGGCCATATCCTCCCAGCGATGCCGGGAGTCGCCCGTACAATAATCGCGACAGTCGAGAAACTTATGACAACCGGCGGGATAGCAAGGATACCGGGATGCAACGTGAGAGAATTGAGCGTCTCACATCCGTGTCTCGCCATCACTCCCGGAACGGTAGTGCTGCTGGGTCATCTGGCGAATATCACGAGGGCCGCCGTCATGACTACGACGTTCAAGCTATGGAATCCGATCTTAGCCCTCGCACCGCCCCCACCACGAGGAACCCCATTCCGGCACCTACGGTGACGATCCGCAGCGAATTTCCTACCGTCAATCGGTCTCGCCAACAACAATCGCTCACTTGCTTGATCACAGTCGAAGTGCCGGAGGGAAACTGGCATCCAGATACCGACGATCTGCGCACGGGCTCGACGAAAGATGAACCCTACCCATCCCGCTTCCCGTCTGTACCGGATAAAGCTGCTCCCTTTGAGCCTCAGGATAATCTAAATGAAATCGCCGAGGACTTGAGGGCCAAGGTGGACAATTGGCATGGTTTGGAGTTCCAACGGTAAGCATAGTTCCATGGGAGTCATTGTTCTTTCTGACAGCATAGGTTTGGCAAACTTCGCCTGCACGGCCAGATGCGAGTGGGCAAGGACCGCGAATCATGGCAGGATCTGGAATGCTATCTGTTCCACGAAATGCTCATTTGTGTCAAGGAGAAGCGAGTACCGGAACACCACTACGATCCGCAAATGGTGAAACCTCGTCCACGATACACTCTCAAGGGATCCATCTTGATAAAGAAGCACCTGAAGCATATCGAAGACGTGGCTGGTATGTCACCTCCGTAAATATGATCGAATGTAAGCTAACACTTTCAGATGAACCCATCCTCACTTTGCACCTGTCCGTCACCGAACTTCCCTGTTTTTACCTTCGTTTCCCCAATCGCAGTCAGTTAGGAATATGGCGCCGGGCCCTTGAGAACAACAATCTTGAATCTCTTCGGAGCCCCGAGCTTGACTATGACCGGTACTCCGGCATGGAGGAAGATGATTACCGCACCGGAAACATGAAGCGACAAGCATCGTTGAACTCATCGCACGGCGCCGCGCGTTCAAACAACACCGCCATCACCGATTACGCGAATATGGGCGTAGAGAATGCACTCTCGCCATCGATCCATATTCCCGTGGATATTGTTGTGGTTATCCCCGTCTCGTCCTCGATGCAAGGCCTGAAGATCACCCTCCTCCGCGACTCTCTTAAATTCCTTGTGCAACACCTAGGTCCGCGTGACCGTATGGGACTGGTGACGTTTGGGTCTAGCGGAGGAGGTGTCCCCTTGGTTGGGATGACGACAAAGAGCTGGGGTGGATGGTCCAAGATCTTGAGCTCTATCCGCCCGGTCGGACAGAAGAGCTTGCGCGCCGACGTAGTCGAAGGCGCCAATGTCGCCATGGATTTGCTGATGCAGCGGAAATCATCAAACCCAGTGTCTAGTATCCTTCTAATCAGCGACTCGTCGACCTCCGATCCTGAAAGCGTGGACTTTGTTGTGTCGCGAGCTGAAGCTGCCAAGTGAGTCCTTATTATGGCAGCAAATTGAATCATGCTGACTAATACAGGGTTGGAATCCATTCGTTCGGTCTCGGGTTAACACACAAGCCGGATACTATGATTGAGCTGTCGACACGGACAAAGGGGTCGTACCTTTATGTCAAAGATTGGATGATGCTGAGGGAATGTGTTGCTGGCTGCCTGGGAGCTGTTCAAACCACGTCTCATCAGAATGTGAAGCTGAAGCTGCGACTCCCAGAAGGATCTCCGGCCAAGTTTGTCAAGATTAGCGGCGCCCTGCACACAACCAAGCGAGCTACTGGACGAGATGCTGAGGCTGCTCTCGGAGACTTGCGGTTTGGCGACAAGCGCGATGTTCTGGTGCAGCTCGTTATTCCACCCGACAACGCTACGCATGATACGCCGCCACAAGACCCATGGGAGAGTCTGGTATCTGGACTGGAAGCACTAGGAGGCGGCTCTGACGGTGACGAGCAGCGTATCCCAAGCGTGGAAGAAGTTCCGTTGATCCAAGCCGACTTGACGTACGGCGACTTGCTGCGCGACGGCCAAATGCAACACTCACCACGGCCATCGCTCTTGGCGATTACTATGCTTCCGCCGAACCCTCGATACAAGGGCGCCAGGCCCTCCACACCACCTATCCCTCCCCATCCATCCATCGTGCAACGCCGCATGGAGCTTCTTACTTCGGACATGTTAACCAGGGCTTTGACGCTCGCCTCGCGCGCACAGCACGACCGAGCTCATCACCTGCTGAACGAGACCCGAAGCATACTGAAGGGCCTAGGCAAAGGTGGCCTCCCTCCTCTTCCTCCACCTGCCGTGAAGGGTCCAGCCGATCCCGAATTCCGCGGCGAAACACCCACGTCAGACTCGCCCAAGTCCTCAACATTCGCTAGCCACTCCTCCTCGGCTGTCTCCGACACTGCCACAATTACTCCGGTTGCTGCAGTAGACAATCACACTATGATGGCCCTCGACGGGGATCTGCAGGCTGCTCTAGAGTGGATCAACCACCCGGCGGTCTTCGGCCGGGATTCGCGCAAGGCGGTACTGCAAAGCATTGGGGTGATCTCCTCACAGCGGGCATACACCCTCCGCTCACCGTCGGAAGCGCACTGGGCCCAGCGCATCTCGGGTGTGCGCCGCCTGATCGAGCGTTCAAAAGACTGGCGTGAGACCGGCGACGACGCGTTGACTGAAGAATAAACACGATCGCTCTTTTCCTTTCCATACTTATATTCATTTCCGGCTGGCTACCTATCTTCCGTTCTCCCCGTTTCAATTCGCCTCGTTTATGATACCACTTTGTTGTTCAATTGTTGTTTATGTTCAACAGGGCTGTGCGGCATGATACCACGGTTTACTTACCACTCACACTATACTTTGCTAATCTCTCTTCTTTATTCATATTACCTTCGCTATCTTTCTTTTCTTTTCTTTTTTTGGGTTTCTCTTGGATATGTCTGCTATATAATTGGATTTTGCTGGATGGGATGGATTGGATTGTGGTCATGACACCTCATGATTGATTGACGTATGTCCAATGCTTCGTTCGGATTGGATGGATACCCTGCCTTGCTTAGTTCCTTTGGGTGTCATGATCGTTTGGTTAAGAATCTATTGCATCGAATCAAGCTGAAATCGCGTGATCAACTTTTGCCTATGTAGGTATACTAGCTGTGCTTGGACACGTAAGGCTTCGCATCATATTACACACTATAATTGCCTAAGAATATGATGCGTAGAGTAATTCAACAGCACTAAGTATTACATCACCCCGTTACAGTGCCTCTCTAACCTAACATAAACTCACCCAGCTCACCGCGGCGAAGCACTTTCCTAACCAGTGCGTGCTTGATAACCTCAATTGTCTATCTGTATAGCTCAAACCCATCTCTCTCCATCCACCAATCCCAATGGACTCAGACTCGGATCTCAAAGACCCCAAACCTCCTCTGTCTAACCTAAATAGAGCTTGCCCTAAATATTGTATTCCGTAACCAGATTCTACTATTCCTGACGCGAGCGGCCATCATGAGCTCCGCGCGTATCGGGGAGATGAGATGAGATGAGGATCTTGTCTTCCTTGGTCCGTAACCCATACGTACCCGTACGCTGGGTATTAATTGAAAGAGAGCAATCCCCGTGCCCGCTAGCCGTTTCTCGGCGAGTCTGCTAATATCAATCTGAGCATAATGGCAGGATATATGAGTCCCGGCCTGTAGGCAGAGGCCAGCTCAGTGTCAGCATGTTTGGAGCAACAGGGTATGTGTTCCAGAAGTAAAGACCGATGAGGCGTATTCAGCTGCCAGGACTTATCCCTGCAAAAAGGGAGGGAACAAAGAAGATGTCAAGGGGTTCCTGGCCTGGATACCTGGATAGAAAGGCACGACACTCCACCTGCACATCAGACCAGACCGACCTTCTAATCTGTTCGTCAGCATCGCCGGTCCACTGAGCCCATATATAGATACCCAGCGATTCCCACGAAGCTCGACGGCATCAGATAACATCAAAAGTCATCCTTACCTTCATCATTATCCAATTCTCCAGGCTGTTGTACGAGCCGGTGGCAATCGTGGGAACAGCATGTCGCTTTCCTGGAGCGGCAAACACACCCTCCAAGCTCTGGAACCTTCTGAAAGCATCGAGAGATATCCTCAAAAGAGTTCTCACCCGAGAGGCTAGGAACAACGGGCTTTAATGGCGAAATGCGCGGCCGCTCCAATGTCCAGCCCAAGTCGTACTTGCTGGAGGAAGATATTCGACATCTCGATAAGGGCTTTTTCCACATCAACCCCAAAGAAGCAGTAGAGATGAACCCGCAGCAGAGAATCCTTCTGGGAACCGTGTACGAGGCGTTCGAATTAGCAGGTTGGTCGCTGAGCGAAGTTGACGGAACTCAGACCTCGGTTCACATCGGCGTCATGACGGATGACTACCTGGCGATCTAGACTCGAGATACTGATACGTTAAGGGGCCACGGTGCTACCGGGACATCTCGCGCCATTCTCGCTAACCGGATCTCGTGAGCATTCAATCTTCAAGCGGCCTCGTTGGTCCTGGATACAGCCTGTTCGAGTTCGATCGTCGCCCTCCATCTGGCCGTGCAAGGTCTCCACCAAGGGGAGGCTACTCAAGCAGTGGTCGCGGGTAGCAATATTCTTGTTGACTCGGCTTGGTACATCTTCGAGCCCTCAATGCATATGCTTTCGCCTAAGTCTCGCTGTCGTATGTGGGGCAAGGACGCCATCGGATATGGTCGAGGAACTGGTGCTAATTCCGATGGACTGGGAAACGAGAGCGAGATCATGATGCCCTTACCTGCAGCACAAACCGCACTTATCCAACGCACATACCGTGACGCCGGGTTGGACCCTGTCCTGGATCGATGCCAGTATTTTGAGTGCCATGGCACCGGGACCCAGGCGGGGTGATCCCACCGAAGCCCAAGCAATTCGAGATGCGTTCGGCGCAGACGATGGAATTACCCTGTTCTGTGGATCCATCAAGATAGTCGTTGATCACCTGGAAGGGTGTGCAGGATTGGCAGGACTGATAAACGCATCGCTTGCGATTGAGAACAAGGAAATCCCTTCAAACATGCACTTGAACCAGATCAACCCAAGATTGAGCCATTCTACAGCGGCTTGGAAGTCCCAAATTCTCTTCTAGCTTAGCCAGAGACTGGGGACGCACCCCGGAGAGCAAGTGTCAACAGCTTTGGGTTTGGTGGCACCGACGCTCATGCTACCATCGAGAGCTATGAGCCTTCCAACGCCGACGCATTACCGACGGCCGACATAGCATTAACATTATCCGGTCTGATCTGGTAGTAGAGAGTCTCGCGGGACTGTTTGCGTTTTCTGCGAGAAGCTAGAGTTCTTAGTGGACTGGCTCAAGCAGCTACTAAATTATATGGGTATGAGAGAATCTGTGAACCTTGACTCTCTGAGCAACATGTTGCAATCAAGAAGATCCGTCTTTCGGTATCGAACTTCGATATCAGCAGTTGCCGACCACGAAGGCCTGGTTGATAAGCTGGAGGACCAGATAAACTTGATCAGCACTTCATCCCTTGGATCCCCGCCCGAAGCCACATCTGTGTCAATTCTGGGTGTTTTCACCGGCCAGGTAGGTTGTCTTGAATATCAGTTGACCTCAACGCCGACTTGATCATTTTTCAAGTTGCACAAGCTGCACAGATGGGCTTGTGCTGTTAGAACATTGCAAGCTCTTTAAGCAGCCTAGTTTTGCCTGTGAAGCAGCTCTAGAATTTATTCCTGAGCCACCGACGTGGTCGCTAAACAAGGAGTTAGCTGCCGACGTTGCAAAATCGTAGGTTTCAGAAGCCCGCTTTTCACAGTCGCTGTGCACAGCCATCTAAGTTGGACTTGTGGACCTCCTGCGCGCCTGTGGGATTCGGTTCAGTGCCGTTGTTGGCCACTGTTCTGGAGAGATCGGCGTAGCATATGCAGCAGGACTGTTGTCTAAACGAGATGCTATGGCAATCTCCTACTATTGAGGCTGCGTGTTGAGCCTTGCTCGAGGTAACAACGGTCAATCAGGGACAATAAAGGGAGCAGAACGGCGAGACGTGAGCCCTATCAGAGACAGAAGAGAAGCTCCGAGCGCTCTGGATCAAGATCATCGGCGGAGTCGCAGGGTCAGCGGCGGACATCAGCGCACACTCGTCCTTCCTTGGCGTCGGCGGGAACTCATTCCTGTTGGTACACTTGCAGCAGGTTACTGACCGCGAGATGGGGGTCAGATTGAGTCTTCCGGCGCTGGCCCAGGCGGCGGACTTGATGAAGATGGCGGGGTTGATTAATGAGGAGAAGGATCATTAGATTGTTGGAGCAAGAGAAGCGGGTCCCGAGAAAGGGGGTATAGTAAGATAATATCGAGCGTATTTGGGAATGCATAGTTTATATATAGATGCTCAGTTCTTATTGCAATAATTACAATCGAACCACAAATCGGGACATCATGATAATAGGAGTTGCAGCACAAAAGTTGTTCCAGCGTACTCAGCGGAGGTGTTAAGAATCATTTCCTTTCCGCGTCACGTGCCGCTTCACCCGTAGCAGGCGGCTTTATCACGTGTTCAGGATCGGGATAGTTGCCTTGTTCGGCGACTGCATTCCGTCCCAACCATCTTACTACAGCCTGCCCATCATCTCCTTACCACTCGGGCGCCTCTAAATCATCAAGATCTCTTCGGATCTGTACTTGTATGACCACAAGTGTAAAGATGCTATGATCCAGTGACCCCTGTCTCAGTATGTTCCGCGTCTTTTGTAAGACTCAAGCACTAACCCCCACAGGCACCAATATGGCCACGGACCAAACCACATTGAGCAGCATCCAGAAATCCGTTTGGCAAGGTCAGATTCCTCTACAAATAACATTGGCCCCATCAGAAAGCCGCACATACGATCAAACAGACCCATACCTTGTACGTGAACCTGTCCCCACACAGAAAGAACACTGCGGCTAAACAGCATCTAGATCTCCTACCCCCGGATCTCATATTTCCCATCGCTCCTGCCTAGGCTAAAGGCTTTCTTTTCTTCTTCTCTCATCGACCCTTCCACTTCGGCGCCCCATGACGGCTGGTTCTCTTTCGAAGGCGTCCCGCTGAAATGGCACTACCCTGTTGGCCTGCTCTACGATCTGTACGCGGGAGCCGACCCAGCAACAAAATCCAGCGATTTTGAATCCCCAGACGATAGTTCCCTTCCATGGAAACTCGTCGTGCATTTCAGCGACTGGCCTGATCAGGAACTCGTCCGGCTAGACGCCAAGGGGATGGTTATGAACGATGCCTTCATCAACAGCGTCAAGGAGGCTGATTTCCTACGCAATGGGACGGCAAAGGCGATCATGAGCCTCTCAAAAGATGACTCTTCGGGGCTGTGGAAGGCTGTTCAAGATGGTATGGTACCTCCTTTCCCTCTTTCCCCTGCTATCTTAGTGAACGTCGAGTCTAATGCCTTCTTCTTCGAGACTGCGAAGTCGATCTCCCCTCCTTCCAACGAATAATGAGCATCCTCCTCGCATCAAAGTCAAATGCGCACCAACCCCTCCGCAACCTCCCCGTCCGCCTCTTCCTCCCGCTTCCGCCCAAGCCAGACTCCGACACAGACTCGCCCTTTCTCAAAGTCGTGCAGTCGCCCATTCCCCCGACGATACCTCAATCCCAGACTTCGCAGCTCCAGCAGCAACTAGCTCAGTCGACTCTCCTTGCGTCCTCACGCGCCTCGATATCAACACCACCGCCACAGACGCAGACGCAGACGCAAACAATTGGTACAGCGCTCCATTCCATCCTCCCGAATCTGTTTCCCAGTCGCCGGACGCCGGTCTTGGCGAAGCCGGTGTTGCATGGTGCTGTGGTGCCGATGTCGGCGCCTGTGGAGGAGGTGGTCCGCGCTGCGGCGTATGGAGATGGGTGGGTTTATATCGTTATCCGGATGATGGGGTAATTCTGTTTGTGGGCCTGGGTCGGCCGGCCATCAAGATGGTACTCTTGGAGCGTCAGGAGGTTGTCGGCGTTGTTGGTCTCGGTCTGCGGTAGAATGTATTCACGGCTCTTGAGCGGAGCCTAGTGAAGTGGAATGTGGTGTAAGGCCTGGGAGTGACAGGGCACAAGATGCGAGTCAAAGGAACAAAAGTGAAAGAGAATGACCTTGTTTATTTGAGGAATAGAATAGGTGTAAGCAGAGTGGCTGGCTGCCCTGAATATCAAGTGAATTTAGATCCTTGGGTGAGTACCCTAGTGAATGAACATAAGAACTGGACTTTATTCTGCTAAAGGCCAATCATGGCATACATCACTAGGGACTCCAAAGCTAGTGAACTGAGTGCTCGTGGATATAAATTGTTAATCAAGTAGTGAACAGAGCAACTAAAGGTCTCTCAAGCACTCCTTCAAAGCCCATATAAATTTCACGTACTCTCATCTTCCAAACCTTTAATAAGTTCATTCTACATACGACCCAGCCCACATAGCCTCTTGCTTTCTCTTTTACTTTAAACCTGATCGAGTTCCTGCTTCATACCGTACTGTACAATGTCTCAATTTAAAGCCGTCGTTATCGACTTGTGGGACTTCCTGCTCCCCAGTCCAGCACTACCAACAAGCACGAAAATCTCGCGCCACGTCATAGAAGAAATTCTCTCCTCAGACATCTGGTTCAGCTATGAGTGTGGCAAGCTGAGTGATGAAGAAGCCTGTTCGGTTGTCGCCGCGCGATATACCTTCGATCCGGTAGACGTCGCCGCGATTTTGCGTCAGGCCCACGTTCAGAGCACGACGCGAACAGATGAGTACATGCGCATCATTGATAGTCTGCGTCATCTCAGAGCAGAAGCAGGAGAGAAAACCGAGGGTGTTGTGCTCTGTGCTATGCTCAACATCCTCTCGCCGAGGTCCATAGCTCTCCGTTCCATTATCTCAGACTGGGCGGACAATGTCTTCGACTGCGTCTTTCTCTCGTACCAGGTCGGCATGCGCAAGCCAGACTTGTGCTTCTACCATTATGTTCTCAAGCAACTCGAGCTGCAGGGGTCGGCTGAGAATGTGCTTTTCGTCGAGTCCACCCCTGAGAATGTCCTTGCTGCTCGATCTCTAGGTAGCAAAGTAATCTTGCACGAGGGTACTGCAAAGACACTTTGCTCGCTGCAGAATTTGCTGGGAGACCCGGTTGCCTATGGGAACTGGTTTCTGACCGCGAATGCAAAGTGTTTGCAGAGTGTCACTAATACGGGCGTTGAGATCAAGGATAATCTTACGCAGCTGTTGATCCTCGAGGCGGCTGATGACCGGTAAGCCTGTTTGCCTGATCAGAATGACGGTGGTGTTGAGGCAAGGTGATACTGACACGAGTAAAAACACAGTGAGATAATCGACCTTGAAGAACACCAGCAGACATGGAACCTTTTCATAGGTAGGCATCTTTGTACTCACCTAGAGTTGAATGTCTAGCTCACATTGTTCAGAAGAGCCCCCGCTCACGACCCCAGCATACCCCGACGACCTCAACACCACGGCTATTGCATTGATGGTCTTGGAACGGGACGAGCAGGTCACTCAATCGATCATGGACGAAATGGCGAGCCTTGTTAGTGCCGACGGAGTTATCCTAGTATGTCTTGATCCCTATCCCAGCACGTCAAAACCAGTCCGAAAATCTGACAGACAGGAAAGACCTACTTTGACCGCACCCGACCCCGCGTCGACCCCATCGTATGTGTCAATGTCCTTCGCCTTTTCCACAGCTATGACCGCGGCGCTGAGCTCGACAAAACCCTCGCCTGGGTCCAAGATGTGCTCAAAACCCGTGCGTATGCCGGCGGAACACGCTATTCCACAGCCCCCGAAGCATTTCTGTATTTTCTTTCCCGCTTTCTCGAGTCGACCGACCGCAATGAAGTTGACGGACATGCAAACCTCGTAGCTCTCCTGCGTGAAAGGATTGCTGAGCGGGTTGGAATGCCAGGGGACTCGCTTGCGCTTGCGATGCGTCTGCTTGTTTGTTTGTATGTCGGAGTACATGGAGATCTCGATGCTGATGAAGCAGCTCTCCGCGAGTTACAGTGTGAGGATGGCGGGTGGAAGGTTGGCTGGGTGTGTCACTATGGAAAGTCGGATGTCAAGATCGGCAGTCGTGGGCTGGCTACGGCGTTTGCTGTCCAGGCGCTGGAGATGTTGAAGAAGCGGGCGCGGCCAGCTGGAGCTCCAGTGCGGCTGCGGGAAAGAGGTTGGCACGCATTGTTTGCCCCGGTGTCTGGCCGCCGTAATGTGACGATATGAGCCTGTTGGACAACAATCCTGCAGGGTGAACTGTTTACCATTCTGTCACCCCGTGTCTGCTTGGCCTTGTATAGTGCTGCGATGTCTATGCCTGCCTTTTTGAACGGGGTCCTAAAGCCTGGTATTAGGTGGCCTTTGTCTCTTTTTATTCTTTCATCTTCCTATGCCAATCTCAACAGTAATGACTTTACCGCTGTTTCAGCGTAGATCTTCAATTCTTGCCGAGAAAGCGCCATCCGAGTAGGTTGCTACTGTATGCAGCCTCATACGAATTGTCGACAGGACTTCCGGCGACGCCAGGCCAACACCCAGGTTGAAGTCATCTCAGTCTCGTAGCGCCGGCGCATCCTAAATATAGACAACTGAAGTCGACCTGAATCAAGAGACGTCGGGACGGAATGTCAAAGGAGACCAGCAATGGCCTTATTTTCAAGGTCCGACTCAGAAAGTCTCTAGAAGTACACATGGCCCAAATTTAGCCTCAAAGCGCTAATCGACTTCAGAGTTTTGCATAGTTGGCGCCTTGCGTGGAGTCGGGGTTTTGCAGTGTTGAGATAGTGCAGAAGACAAGCCTGCCCAAGCTAAACACAGCACGGCGCCAATTGTGGCGATAGTGAGACCTCCATAGGTGGCATTTATAGATCAATCTCCAGTCAATTGGCTGTCGTTGACTTTACCTTGGTTACTGGAGGGGATTTAGAATCGAAGTGAAGGGGTAGGCGCCTATTTGCTGGTTCGGCTAGTCTTGAGGCATTCATCCAACTATCCATATGTCTGCATAGGCCTCATGATTAGACCCAATGGGCGGCAGGCAGAGTCGTCTCCATAGCAGTCGAGACTACGCATGAAAACAATCGGGAAGGCTCCACCTGAACAATAGCTAAAGACGCAGGGCAGTTTGGACGGCGGCAATGCATCGAAGAATCACGTAGACCCTGTTATGACTGGTCAAAAGGACCAGCGCTTCCGACACTTACATGGGAATAGTGCCGCTAGAGTAAAGGCTAGGGACTCGAGTATTCAGTGATAAGACAAAAGTGCGCAACCGGATGTAGCGCTCTATACGAGCTCAAACCTCGTCTACGTCGAAAGGGTTGATGCTTTTGGAGTAGTTAGATAAACCTACTGCCCTGCACAGCCGTTACCAGATATCCAAGGTAGGCGGATCATCAGCTGGCCATGTAGGTGGATATCTTTGCACACCCATTTGCTCGAATACAATGCGCCCAACGATGCTGCTTTCCTTTTCTTGTACCATGCACTCGCACAACGGTATTGTCCGTAGTGGCGTCGAGTGGATATCAGACAAGGAGTCAGGGTCGGCGCTTCCCATAGTACATTACATCGTTGGTTAGAAGTCGGCGCCAAAAGTAGAGCCAGGAATACCCAAATATAGCATCCAGGCCCCGTTCAAACTAGAATTCGAAGCAAAAACAAAGGGGTTCTTCTCTCCCCGCGTACTCCACAGTGGGAGAGTAGAGACGGCGTCGAATCAAACAAGTCTCAGAGAAGGAAGTCCGAACCCTAGCTCGACTGTTTTGTTGCTCCTGCATTGTCCCCTGACCCAGTTGCGGTGAGGATAGCCATTAAGCGTCTGACTGTGTTCTGCTTCGGCGGCACGGATCTCGAGGCCTTGGGTCCGCGAATACGATTATTGGGCAGCAGAGATGAAAGACAGATTAGTTCGGCGGCTCTTCAGACATTGGACTTGTGGAGCGCAGTACCTAGGAGGGTTGACCCTGACATTTTTTTTCGTGTACCAGGGTCCGCTGTACAGTGGGCGGCTACCAGATAACACAGCGAAAGTCTCTCAGCCAACAGTTGGACAGTGGGCAAGCGCGCGCCAGGATCACACGAAAGTGAAGTGTAGCTGAAGCGCGGAGGCGGCGGAGCGAGACTGGGTGTCCATAGGAACGAGATGGAGTATGTGGCTGAACAGGCGGGGATTCGCTGAGCCCCCCTGTTTGGTTTCTTCAGGTGCCGCGCGCGACTTAGTCTGCAGAACGCGACAGCTCAAACTGGGGAGGAACGAGCGAGAAAGTCCGGAGGCGAGTTTCAGGAAAAGACCCTGGCGGCAGAGAAGAGAAGAGGAACATATAAGAAGGATGGGTTTCTCAAGTTTATGATGATATTATTTTTCTTCATCGTGACAATCATCATTCTGTCTTCTCATTCTCACTCAAGGGTTGATCCCGTGCTTCCGTCTTTTTCTTGTGATCAAGCGCCGAGTCGACCTCTCGCTTTGCAACCGATATTCCCAACAGCCAGGCAGCTGAATAACCAAGCAGATCCAGCCAGACCGGATCTCTTTTTTTTTTTTCTCGATACCGTCTTTAGCTGGCTAAGACGTTTGCTCCTTCGTAAGCTGGACTCTACCTCTGCTGTTTCTATTTTCGACGGGGTCTTGGCGGCTAACCTAATATTGCTTAGCCCAGAATCGTGTACCGATACCGTCTTCAACGCTCTTTCCCTGTATTGTACGGCCCTCGTACGAGCCCAACCAACATTCCATCTCTTATACAACCTTTTATCCTCTTCGACGTCGACGATATCATATTGCTATCTTTAGCCTTCTTCTTCATACTTAACCCTCGAGTCCCACATCTTTTTGATTCATCATCTCGTTCTTCATCCGTCTTCGTGCTCGGTCTCGATCTACTCGCATCCACATCGCCATCTACATACCTCACCACACCTCACCAGCTGCATAGTTCACCATAATGGCTCCAAGACCAGAGCTTTATCCTCTTCAAACACCAAAGCATATTACTTTTCCTTCCGAGTTGCAGGAGTACCTCCGGCCCAGCAACCCGGAGCCAGCAAGATGCAATGACGGCAAAGGCCCATCGGTCCCTCCTCCCCTCGCCTATACGGAGTTTCTCAAAGCCCTTAGTCCGGCATTCGGCAGTCCTGCCGAGTCCGAAAGCACTCCTCACTCCTACAGTCTCAACAAGCAACTCCCCTCCCCGCTATCTCTTCCCTCGACAGCTTCAACGACTTCCTTTCCCGGCGACGCCCCAGTGGCGGCGCCGAAGACCCACAAGCGCACACGCTCAGGGCCACCAACTCCACTGAATGTGCCTCGATCAGCCGTGGAAGGTAGCCAGCATCGCCGCCTACGCATGTCTCCCTCCTACCTATACTCCCCGGCTAGCGTGGACTCGCCCAGAAGCGCGCACCCTGTTCGTTCCCCGTATCCGCCAATGGAGCGGCGAGTGCGGTACATGGACCCTCGTAACAGCACTACGTCTCGATCGATCACCATTCAGCATATTGTCACGCATACTGTGACACTCAAGCGGGTTCCCTCGCTTGCCCCACCACCGAAAGGGAAGAGGAGGCGGACGAACCAGGGTAAACAATGAGTTGACGCCTTGGTACCGTTTACGCTGGATACGCCATGTGTTCCTGCTTTTTTTTTATTTCTTCCTTCTGTTACGATATGTTGCATTTTTTAGACGGGTCAAGTTAGCTAGATCCGAGCCCTGGCGGTAACGGAGCAAGCCTCAGACCCAAACGCAAGGGACGGAGTTAGCGCTGATGTTTGCTCCTGATTACCTGTTTTGCTTCGCTGTACTGATTGAAAAGCGCGAAGGAGTTGATCTAAGCGTCGTGGTTTCTTAGGGATCATGTTGGTGGGTGCTGGCGTTGAAAGCGTGCTCTGTTTTTTACCTATCTACACACTATACTAGTTAAACACCCATACACAATGGAATGAATGACTACATACTTACGCGCAAACTATCCGTAAACCACCGAGAAATCCCACCAAACCCTCTACAAAGAGCACAAAGCCAAACCAACCAACTCGCCACCACCAAGCTGATACTCTCATTGGAACCCTAAGCCGTCGCCACGTAGCCAGCGCGTCTACAGAATCCTTCTATGCTTCCATCCATCCTTCGGCCCCATCCAGAGAATCCATCTCAAACATGAGCTGAGTCGTCTCGTACCAGGAATCCGTAAAAGCTAGCTAGCTTGACCAATATCTATACTCCGTACATCCAACCGCACCAATCACAGCGGATCCCGAGCGTAGCACTGTTGGCTCGTCCCGCTTATGTAAGAAACTAGACGCTGGCTCGGGCCTGGCATTGGCTGCATTGGACGAGTCAGACGCACGGACTGGGCTCCTACGGGACTGTCTATAGGTGGCGCTTGGGATTGGAGGATTTGGATGGGGTCATGGCGCTTGTTGCTTGTTGGCGGTGCGTGCTAAGTGCTACTGATTACTAAGTGAGCCTCGAGAGTATGAGGTCGGCGTTCGGTCCGGGCTTGGCGTGGATACTGGAAGGGCCCTGCCTTGGGTCCGAGTAGAGGTGGGAGAGAAGAGAGAAGATTAATATGGAGGTGCATAGTCGAAGCAAACAGATCTCTGAGAACATGACTGCATTCGAGAATCGCTTCATAGCAGCATACATACTACAGGGTTGAACGGTTGGTACTAGATATCGGACTACGGCTGTGGAGTAGAGGGCGGCGGGAAGGTGACAACCACATCCTCCATCCACGTCTCTCGCCGGTGAATCAGACGCCGGCTTGGTGAGTCCGCAATCGAAGCAAAGATCGGTAAGCTAAAGTTCGATAGCTCCAGCTCGATCTTACAAGATGCTCATAGGGCAAGGCAAGGCTCGGGAGTATAGAGCATCGAGACGTGAGGTAAATACGTATTACAGTGTAATACAGTACTCAGCCCTGGATGAGGTATATCATGATCACCACAACGACAACGTCGCACATGGCTACAGGTTTAATCACCGTGCAGGAGTGCAAGGAGATCACATTGAACTATTCTTAGAGATTCAATTCAAAAGTCGCGAGGTGATTGGCACTTCTGTGAAGCAAGAGCGACGTTCAACCCCGCTTGAAGGCAACGAGATCCCAAGTCAACCAATAGATGCATCTCGCACCGAGGAAGACGAGGAAAGGAAAGGGGAACAACATACCCAAGATAGATCAACGCCCGTTCTCTGTTCTATTTTCGTTTTTGAGTCGGCAAGCAGAGTCGCATTGAAGTGTTCTGATAGGATAGTTCAGAAGTGATAATGGGCATGCCGCAGAGCTAGCTGGAGTCTGTATAGAATTTCCCTGAGCCAAGGATTGCGTTGACTGGGCGATCGACAAGGGTAAGGGTAGCTGTGGGTAGCTATCTCTTTAAGCATGGCCTAGCGCCTTAAGCGGGTGCATGCTAGCCGTATTCGTGCCTGATGTGAGGAGTGAAGAGCAAGAAGATGGTATGGAGGATGGAGATTGGCTGGTAAGTTGGATAAAAAAAGAACAGAGAACGGGTTGCGCGAGTGACCAAAAGACAAATATAGATTCATTTGGGATTTCTTGGGGGAAGAGAGGAGGAATGATTGAGATTGAGGCGGCTATTGGCTGAGAGCATTGTTGCTTAAGCGCCAGGGCCGGAGCAAGAAGGTAGGGCTATTTTTGGGTCGCTGTTGATGGTTGAAGTCTGATAACATGCCGGTCGCAGGGTTCGAATCACCTGCACGAGCATCCCGATTTTCGAAAAGCTAACCGCTGAAAACTAGCCCTTTGATAGGCCGGTTCCAATGGCTTCTCCGCTTCGCTGGTATTTATATCTGGCAGCTGGAGCTAATGCAGCGTGGTCACTAGGCGGGCCAGTCACAGTGCAGGCTTAAGCGCGTATCCCAGCACAAGAATAGAAACACCCCTTCCCCCGCTCGCGATCGGCGAATTGTGAAGAATCCATTTTTAGACCTGGGGAGCGTACCTGCAGTCGCTCCCAGTTTCTAAATATGATTCCTGAATGTCGGGTTCGTTGATGCGAGTGGTTCGGCTTGCCGCTGAGGAGATTGCGACAACGAGAGAAAAAATTGATGCCTAGAATTTTTGGAAGTGCTGTTCTACCTCGGGGCCAAGTCACACAGAGTAAAGATGCAGTTTCCTGATCTTCTTCCCTTGCCCATCCGCCAGGTTTCCTCATCATCCGTCTTTCTCTTTGACGAAGCCCGATGGCCTTCTGATTACGCCGTGATTCCAAGTCAAGTCTATCATAATCCTCAGACCGAGTTTCAGACAAGATGGATACAGACTGACCTTCTACGATATAATCGTATCTATATAATTATTCCACGCAGTCAAATGAACCCGAGTCGCTCGAATGCGTCGAAGACACCAACCCTTCGATATCGCCGACGAAGAGGCATCGGTGCCGCTACCAACACAGCATTGTACTACCGAGATCCCTGCTCGGCTTGAATTCACAGAGGTTGCGTCGAGTCGAATACGTGGAATTCGCCAACGATGTCTTCATTGGGGTTACCACAACGTGCGAGGTCAAACCTTAGGAAGGAGGTCATCGCGGGGCCGCAGCTTCTGTGCGACTTCAGACGTCAGGTGCAACCCAGAACGAGCGCGTCGTTAGGGTACTGCTTAAAACGACCCACACGCTGAACATCACTGGGGGACATGAATGGGAATGTTTTTAGAATAGCCCGACTTATGCCGATGCACTGGGGGTATGACAGTTATGGAAAGTAAGTTCTCCTCTTCGCGAGCTCCCCGTCTTTCCCAGGAATCCCCTCGTTCCTATGAACGATGCGCACAGCTCACCGGTCTCTTTTCGGCCTTACTTGTACCATCAACAAGTGACGTAAATGCCAGCCCGGCAGGCGCCTTAGGAAAAAGAGCTGGATCTCCCAGAATGTATCTCCGTAAATAATTCTTGCCCGGCTCTGTGCCACCCTCGAAGCCTACCTCCATCCTATCGTCCCCGTCTCGCGTAAAAGGCTAAACGTATATGAAAAATGTAGCTTCCAACTCTTGTAGCCATTACGTTTGAATATCTCCTCAACTACGCGTTTGATCCTAGCTCGTAGTGAGAGCGAGGCGTCGACCATTTCTTCGGAGGTGAATGTGTGTACTGATATGCTAGAGGGAGCAGGTGTTCAGCTTAGTGATATGGATATTGTAGGTTTGCGCCAGAGTTATCCCCAGACTAGATGTTTGGCCTCATACAATCAATGTCTACATCAGTCATGTTTGACGTTAAGGCTGCCGATATCCTCGAGTCGCTGTAATAGCCAAAGTTGTCACCTTTTTTCCGCAATGTCAGACTCTAACTCCAGATATCCTCATTTATCCTTATGTCTTATACCAACAACATAACGAGAAGGTTGGGCTTGGCACTCAAGGACCTATTTGCATGTTATATACTTATTGATGCAGTACCGAAGTCTGGTCCTTCACCTCACCAAGAGAGTTACAGTGGCGAAGGGCGTTCTACGATATAGACGAAGAGAAGACATACAAGGTCCATGAAAGTCGAAGGAAACAAACAAGCGCGCTGCATTGATCGATTATTCAGTTTACCTTTCAAGATAACTATGTCGGCAGATGGACTCGGAGGTAAGGTGCCCCTAAGAAATACTGGCATTAGATTTCAGAGCAAAGATATATATATATGTATTGGAGGTTATCTATGGAAAAATGGGTTTAGTATATCTATATCTATATAGATAGATGTATGTATGTCTCAATAGCGGTTCCAGGAAAATCCGATCGCCGAGAGTGGAAGTAGGGTATAGTATGATCCAGAGAGAACAATGATCAAGCAATAAAGGTGCGAGAGCCATTGCCAATGCGTAGCCGGGAACGAGGACAACAGCGCCATCCATGACCATGAACATCAAACATTCCATTCATCTCAAAGGAAAGTATAAGCCCAAATATAGAAAGTGAAGTGTAAGATAAAAAATAACAAAAGTCCAAGCACCAATTCAGCGTACAAGCCGTACAGCTAATCGCGCAATAAGAAAAACAAGAGAAAAGTATAGCTGGGTGTAACTAGAGCCCAGAAACCCCAGTCAGATAGGCCACCGAAATAAAGCGTATTGTCCCTGTTTGACAAAAGCGGCAGGCCTAATCTGTTGAGGGAGAAGAAGAAACAAAAGGCCACCCGGGAAAAACAAGATAACTGCGAAGGAGCCAAGAATATAATCGAAAGACGCCATCCATACGCCAGTGCTGTGTTGAAACTATGGGTGTCAATTAGCCATCAGGCCATGCGCGGCAGCACAGAAAGGGGTCTCATACCTAGTATCAAATTAAGTAGGTAATTATAGGAGCAAATAGTTCCATTCCCGAGCCCTCATGACATCTCGCCAATGGATGGGCTGTCTTTTCACTCGCGGCGCAGGAACAACCAGCGAAGACGAGGGCATGGTCATATTAGGGTCGAACCCGAAAGCCGAAGACGAGGAAGGAGCAAAGAGATCAGGAGTTGGTTCGGTATAGACCGGCTCACTGATTTCATCGGAGAGATTCCATGTTTCTTGCAACACCGAGTACATGCGCCCGAGGTTGCCAAAGTCACTGCAGTCGCCCATGCCGGCAATCCTCTGCTCCAAAATGACGCGGAAGTCGCTCGTCGGTGTCGAAAATGCCCCCGTTATCAACAGCGGCCATACAAGCGAACGGTCGAATCCCGTGGGCCCTGAAGGGATGTATTGCAGAAGCTCTGCTACCTTCTCGACCATTTCAATGATTCTTTGCTGCTCTGGATGGAAACCTGGCATGAGGCTGTTGAGGTAGATGCGGGCGGCGAGGCGAAAAATAGCAGTCATGTTTTTCGTGAGTATGTCGCCTACAAGGATACCTGTAACGGACATTGGATTCTCGGGGGTAGGGTTGACGACTGCTTGCTCGGCGTGGTCAAGCTGAGCCGTGAGCGCGGAAACATGATGGCAGATTGTGTAGTTGTTGATGCGGCCTTCTTCTTTGAGGGAGTCAAGACATGCGATCTCGGAGATCAGGTACATGATTCGGTCTTCACAGCCCATTAGTTCGCGAAAACCAGATGAGATCCCGCTCAAGTGCTTGTGACGGTACGCGTTTGCGAATTGGGGCGATTTCCCGCGCATTGTGGCGCCAAAAATGTCCACCCACGAGCTAAGAGACATACTGAACGGTGGTGGCGAGAATGGGCTTGCTTCCATGAGACCTAGTTTGTTGACAAGATTTGTGACGGCCGTGAAATGATCGTACCATTCAATATCCGGAAGGTCGTCAATTTCCGGTGATCCCACGAAGCAGCGGAAGAAGATTTGTGCTAACGTTGCATCTAGAATCGTATCATGGCCGTGATCTGCGTATAGGGCTTTGTGGAGCTCTGAGATCGCGGCGACTCTGTTATTCATGATGTCCTTTTCCACTCGCTTGCCACGTTGCTTCTTCACGGTTCTGAGGTGCATAGCGGCTACGCTCAGACAAGCGCGGTAGTAAGATTTGTTTGACTCGAGCGAGCGCAGAACCTCGCGCGCCCGGGAAGGCCCTTGTTTATGGAGGTCCAGAATTGGAAATATAAGCCGCAGAACATTATCGGCAAAGTGATATAGTAGGTACCGCTCCCGTTCGTTGGAAGTCATCGCTCCTTCTAGGTAGAAGGAGAGTGGTCGGTCAGGAAATTCGGAGGCTCCAAGGGAGAGAGGATTATGTGCGCGTGGCTGTGGGTTCGTAAAACCCTGGTACCATTCATTATTGGGCAGCGCTGGGGTCGTTATCGCTGTGGATGTCGTCGTCATCGTCCTGGTTGTCATTGCTGCCGAGCTCGTTGATAGCTCTGAAAGCGAGGTTGGAGTAGGAATCAATGGGGTTGCCATAGGGTCAAACCAGAAAGCGCCCGAGTCTTGCAGTGAGGTTGTATCTGGAACAAAAGACGTCTCTGGAACAAACGATGTGTCTGGAACAAACGACGTCTCTGGAACAAACGACGTCTCCGGAACAAGTGAGGTATTCTGAACAAATGAAGTATCCTGCGCAAATGAAGTATTCTGAGCAAATGAGGTATCCTGCGCAAATGAGGGATCTGGGACATAAGCGCTGCTTCCAATCCCGGCATCAAAGCCATATACATTAGACATAAGCGCAGCGGTTGTGGGCGTAGGTAGATAGGAGGTAGGAGGATCGTATGTAGCGCACACCATTGGCTCCATTGGAGGCGTTTGAGCCTCGCTGGCTGGAGCTGCGCGACGCTTTGCTGACGGGACCGCATGTTTAATGTATTCTGATCCACTGTGTCAGTGCCCATCTTCGGGTCATATTGACATACATACCCTGAAGAGCTACCTCCTTTTGCTCCACTTTGGTTTCCCTAACCTTCTGCTTAATTTTGTCTTTTTGTAGTGTCCGCGCCTGGGTACTGATCCACCAACTCGGCTTTCGGTATTCGCAGCTAACTCCCAAACTGGTACATGCCACGCAATGCGGATGAGCCTCGTCGCATTTCTTCCTCCGTAGGCGGCAGGTGTAGCAACCTACAGCAGTGACGGTCAGTTTCCAATCCAAGGAACTGTCGGTATGGCGCAGCTCGTCGAATGCCGTCAATACTTACCGTTACGCGATCGCTTGTATGCCTTCGTAACCATATTTGCGGCGTCTCTGGTAGCCGATGTTTGACTTCGGTTGGTTTGATTCCCCGTCGGTCGTACCGACTGTTGCGGGCTCGATCGCGTGCCCGACCCGGCAAAAGTTGACATATTGTAGTATTGGTTCGGTGATTGGGTATTGAGATGTGGATATCGAGTCGAAGTATTGATGACGGTCGGCAGCGAAGTATCAGTCTTCGCAATGATCATATATCCAAGCACCCTCTCTCTCTTCTGTTGAGTCCAGTGTAGTGTTGCTTTCTGTTGTTGAGTGAGGCACCAGCCAGGTCCAGTGTCGAGGTCGTCTGTCGAAGAGACAATTGTGTGAACTTGTGGTGAACATGATGCTCTTGATATCTCTGGCGATGAAGTCCTTTAAATCCAGATACAGTAATGCACCATGCTCTGATGCTTCTATTTTTGCACCGTGCGGCGGTTGAGCCAGTGAGCTGTGTTGAAGATGCATCTCGAAGCGCGGGCGGGGGGGGGAAGATCTGAAGCCGCCGGCGAATGACAGACTGACAAAGAAGCTAATTTTGGATAATTAGGGATCCTGGCCGGCGGTTGTGCCTGGGGATGATCAGGGTCGGAACTAAGTTGAGAACTGGAGTGCTGGGGTCCCTGTCAGCTCCTGCTCCTGTTTGGGTATAGTTGGCGCCGCGGAGCAAGTCACTGATGCGGCGCCTGGATGCATGCTCGCTAATTTCCGGGGTAACTTCTCGTCCTCATTCTATCTTCCTATACCTCTATTATATTGTTCGCCCAAAATCTCTTCCTGGCTTTTTTTTTTGTTCGATTTCGACCGATTTTCGAGCACTTTTGACCCTTTTGCTGTGTACAAAACCGAGGAAGACGCGCGACGTTGGTTGGAAGGTTGCGTATCCCAGATAAAGCCGCGGTATCATTGGCTGTTTTCTGTTTTGGAAAGAGAATTATCTTGCTTAACCATCTTCCCGGCGACTGCTGAAACGCTCACCAGGAGGTTGACTGTGAAAGAGTAGAGGAAGGTGCATGCCAAGCTTCGATACTCGAGGTTCGATTGGCAGCGTCTCCAGCCATCAGCGGTTCGACCAGGCACCAGATTGGTAGACAGCACTCCACTGCTGGCGCTTGATCAAGGAAAGCCAATCAGGAATTAGCTGTTAAGAGTGGCCCGTGCCGAACGCGAATCCCGGGCCTTGATAATTTTCAATTTGCTGACAACTGCTTATCTGGCGATCTCGAATAAGCTCCCCAAAGTTGGCGCCCTTAACCATCATTCATCAACTGAATGCAGTTGAATCTTGCTAGTTTGGGCGGCAACCAGACGACTAATTGTGCCAGCGTGGGCATACTTTATGACTATTAATAGACATTTCTTTGGAATGAAGGTTAATTATTTGGCTAGAGCTTGATTGTTCGTTAATCACGCGCCATTTAACGTGATTAGCAACATTTCTGCATGATCTCGACCTCGGAAGAACGTACCTCATATTGTCCGAGCTCAAGCATTCCAAACCAACAGTTGTGGGTTGAGTCTCTGACATGGTTCTGTCGTTTCAGCCCAATCGATAACCGCCAGCTAAGATTGATGCTCAACCTCAAACCAACAATCTGACAAGAGTTAGAGATCTTTGTCGGTTTTCTCATTTCAATGGATGTGGAGATCTTTATTCTGAAGGGCGGCTCCATGGCGAATGCGAGGCTATCTGAGCTATCGTTGACGCGAGCAAAGGTATTTCGAATGTCTGTATTAGCGCCAGCTCTGGCTTCGGGTGGTCAAAGATTATGATCTATAGGTCGTGAGGGACGGAAGGGTGTTATAGAATATACCCCAATAGGTGGTTATCACGAACAGCATTGGCTCCTGTACAGCCAAAGATGCTACGCAGGTGGCATAGTAGCTTTCTACCATGTGAGCAGATAGATCGCGCGCACCCATGCTTTCATTGAATGCAATAATATACAGACGTAGAAGGTCTTGGGCTTGCAAGTGGGGACCAGCCTATTACTGCTCCATGGATTTACAATTAATCCGGAGTGCAGCGTCCGACTCAGCCCGATGTCGCAAAAAGCATTGCAGGGAGGATGTCTGTTTGCAGGACAGGCAGTATTGGTAGTACGACGCAGGGCGAGTACACGGTCTGCCTTTGGCCTCACTAACGGCAGGCCAAACCCTACGATGGATGTTGACAAGGAGAACCCATTGTGAGCGCCAGCAGCCCTTCAGTTGGGCTTACGCTGTAACGCGACACTATCGAGTCAAGATCACACAAGCCACATCTTCAAATTGCGATCGTGCTGGAACGAAATGCTATAGCAAGAGTTAAGAGTATGTAGCGGTGCAAAGCTGACTATATGAAGGAACTTGGCCACAACTGCCCGAGAAAATGGCGAGATGGCGGGAAAATGCGGTCGAGTCTAGGTCGGTCAGGACTCAGAAGGGCCGGGCATCCTAGCATCCATGTCAAGCGGTCGGTATTTGGCGGCGCATCAAGTCTCGATTTGCCTGGCCAGGTTCGATAGGATCAGGAGAACTCCACTGGCTGGCAGGGCGCTTCAGATGTTTTCGGACCCTGTGCGACATTAGGAACAAGGATTTTATGTCGACGAACGGCCGGCAGCAGTGCCAGCAAAGACCTTTGGCTCGCACAAATGTGGCGGCGTGGAATCTGATCGTCTCGGGAGTCGGGGGGACTGCGTGATGTCGGAAGCCCACCTGGCAGGAGTGACAGTATTAAATCAGACGGATCGAACCATTGAGGGCAATCCGAAGCTTATCACGGTTGGCTGACTAGTTATTCGACATCCGATAAGGCACCGGGGCATTGAAGTACTTTACCGCTTCACATTAATGTGACTGGTACCGATTCGAAGGACTGTCTCAGGTGTTAGGGAAGGATCCAAAGGGCGGGATATCTATTGGTATTTGAGGTTCGTACTGACAGTCCTGAGCGTGGCAAGAGTGACAAGTGGAGAAGAGCACTACTGAGAAGCTCTTGTCACACTCCAGCGTGCATCGGAAAGCAATCAACGCTATACTCTATACATACATTTGCGAGGATTTGCCGAGTCCCGGGTCGGTGAACCGCTGCTATTTCAGGATAATTTAGCTTCTGAAAGAGTGCTATTTGCGGGTAATTGAGTCATGTAGGGATGTAATTAACAGAGATTTGAGGTGATGTTGGTGATCAACTGGGACAAGCTGCCTTAGCGCCTCGTCACCGACCAACGAGTGGCGGACATCCAGCAGGCTCTAGGCGTGATCACAGCAATAGCGTCTGTCCGTCAGCCTCTCACGCACCACGCTTCCCCTCCTTTGTGTCCCATCTCCCACGGGAAAATTTCAAGGTTCTGCAGCTACCGGTCCCTCCGCCAACGAGAGTACGCAATTGGTGCTCTCTAGCCGCTGGGAATCCTGTCAAGCAGGAGAACAGCCAATCAACGCCGTTCGACTCGATGCGAGCACCTGAAGCTGAAGAACTATTCGCCGTTGGCCCCTCCCCCATGCATCTCCAGGTTCACTTCATCACATCCATCAAGGACACTTCTCTCTAGGCAGATCCTGGCGTTTTAACACGATGGGGAAGTGAGGCCGGCGCTTTAGGCCGTGGCATATTCCTTTTCCCCCTAGGGCCAAACGTCCTTTACCGACTGGGATATACTTAACGCTGTGTGATCCCACGATTTGCTTGTGCCCCTCACTTTCCTGCCCAACAAGTTGTCCGTCTTCTTACATCTAGACATCTTTATTTTGTCTACGATTTTTCCTCACAACATCCTTATCGTTTTCTTTCATATAAGTCCTGTGCAATCACATCCGAACAGCATTGTCTACTTTCTGCTTCTAGGGGCTTTTGGCTCCATCCGCTCGTACCATGGTATGATTTCCTCCTGATGCGAGACCCAACTTGGTTAACCATAGTAGGCTTCGTCTCATGATTTCCAGCCATCTTTGGAATACATTAAGGCTCAACAGCAGCTCTTTCTAGAAACCAAATCAATATCTCGTTCCAACTCCAGATCCACATTCTCGGAGACAACAGAGATCATGGACTCAGACTACGATACAGATTCCATGAACGCCACATCCGATAGCGACCCTTATAGAAGTGCTGATTCGGTTCGTAATACCTTTCTGACCCTCTTTGTAAACTGGACCTAATTCGAGATTCCTGCAGCTTGTGGCAGAGAGTGTCACCACGTTGTCAACCCTGGACGATATCAAAACTCCCGATTCCACCGGCCTCACCTCATTCCACTTCCACCTTGATGATAGCCCGATCAAGGGCCCCCAAGGGCCACACCTTTTTCGCACATCTGAGGACTCGCTCTCCAGACCTCAACTCACACCGGACTGGACGGCAGAAAAGGTTCCCGACAGTGCAGTAGCCACACACTTCTACACTGGTTTCCACACGGAACAGAGCAGAGTTGAACCTGATCGCAGAGACACTCCTGTCCCTGATCTTACTTCGCAAACCCCCCCACCTCCTCCGCCTGCCCCTGCCCGTCCTGTATCTAGAATTGGTGTCACCAACTGGTCACCAAACGAGGTTGTTACCTGGATGCATTCACTGGGGTTCGAGGATTCTATCATTGAGAAGTTCTTCATCAATGACATTACCGGATCAATTTTACTTGAACTCCAGATTGATGATCTCAAGGAGCTTGAGATATCCTCCTTCGGCAAACGGCATCAGCTGATGGCCTGCATTCGCCAGCTCCGGAGAACATGTTACTCGGACACTGCTCAATCTTGCAGCAACTCAGGAATGTCCACCCCAGATCCTACCTACCGCCAGAATACGCAGACACCTCAAACCACCGCGGCCGAAGTGGGTGCCGAATGCACCAGTCCCGTTGTTGAATGTGATGCTCCTCGGTCTGGATCTGATTCTCGAACCTCGAACCAACCCCAACTCCAACAGCACAATGCTCAAAAGCGTGGTCGTCTTGGCACGGAGATTGTACCTCAGGATTCAGTTTCCATTGTCGCTATCGAACAGTTGCTACCCAAGTTGCATGTGTGCTCCAAGGGAGAGAACTGTCGCAAATGGTTGAGGCAACAAACTAAAATTGCTCGCCTGCTGAAGGATATTCAACAAGAAGGTCTTGGAGGTTCTGTTCTCGTTGCTAGTGATCCAGCAGGCGCTGTTAGCGCACCCGCCAGAACTAAGACCCCCAAGTTGGAAACGAGGCAGCAAGTGTTCGAAGCAAGGCCCAAGTTGGAGTCGAGACCATACGTCCCCGTGACCAAGCCTAAGCTGGAGGTCAAGCCACCCGTGGTGTCGGGACTTAAGCCACCCAAACTCGAGACAAGGTCTTCAAAGTCGGACGCGAAGACTCCTAAATCCGAGGTGACTCCTTCCCTTATAGCGTCGTCGGATATTATGGGATTGAACCACAAGACCGATATTCAGCTCTCTCTAGAAAAGCTAAACGATATGCAATCGCGAGATCCGCAAGAGAATGTGCGAAATTTTCTCAACTTCCAACGCCTTAGTGCTCTCAAGCCAGTTTCGGACCCCGCCACGCCGCCTGCGGACCATGATGCATCTATGGAAAACTCCCCAACAACATCGCAGAAGGGCACCCCGACCCTGGCGGAGAACCTTCGTCACCTTCCAAAGCTGCGTATACCAAGTCTTCAGGTCCCAAGCGAAACGACTTTGTCTCCCAACTACTCAGCACAGCGTACTATTACTCCCTCTGTCTACCGCAAGTCACGGCAGTTTCCCGCCATCAACCGAGTCAAATCACCCAATCCATACAGCGGACTCTTGTCACCATCAGACTTTTATCGACATGATTCTCACTACGAACAGCGCACGCCCTTGTCTAGTGGTGACGCCCCTTTGACAGCGATCCATCTCGGTCCAATCGAGCGAGGTTGTTCACAGTCTGTGCCACCGGACATGCGCTTTGGTAATCTGGCCGAGGCCTCGAAAAACGAAAATCACCGTCGACTTCATTCTGCTATGAATGGGCCGAGCTTCCGGCCAATGGTTCCCGTTGTGGAACGCTCCCCGTTGCCCCCAATCGATACTCTCGAGGATCTCGAAAACACTCCGCGAGCACCACACTGCAGGAATAATCCCTTCAGTCACAACTCTGCACACGCAAACGACATTATCCATAGCGGTTGGATGAAGAAGCGAAAGACTTCCAGGCTCATTCGTCACGAGTGGGAAGAAAACCACTTTACCCTCCGGGGCACTCATCTCTGCATGTATCCCGATGAGCAAGCTGCTCTCAGAGACTTCAAAGCTCTAGAGCGCATCGATGTCGATGACTATGCCGTGGCATGCTCTTCTCTGCGATCGACCTCGAAATTGACAGCCGCTTTCAAGAAGACCGTTTTGAAGCGCGTCAATGACAGCCAGGCACCAGGGGCCTTCGCTTTTTCCCTTATTCCTGCATCCAATGCCGAGCGCAAGGCTTTCCTGGCCAGCGGCCCCAAGTCACACCATTTCTCCGTTGAGACGCAGCAGGAGCGCATTGACTGGATGCGTGAGCTGATGCTTGCAAAGGCTCTCCGACGAGGCCGGGAAGGTGGCGACTCCGTCAACCTGAATGGTCAGCCGTTTTAGCCTTCTTACGATCTTACATTCTTTCTGTCTTTGACTCTTAGTTTCTAGCCTTGATACCCTTCTAACCGTCTACTTTTGTTCGCTTCTCGTCGCCCATTACTATCCCCTATTTCAAACCTTTTTTCCCGGCTTTTGAATTCTGCGATTGACGATTTTCTATTTGAACTTTATATCTAACGACATGACGACTTCTCCTTATATGATGCCCGATTATACCATTTTTACCATTCTCTCTTGGGCCTGTTACAGAAAATGGGGCTTGCTGTTTGCCAGTGGGAGATAGCTAGATTGCATGTTATGCAAGCCAACGGCTCGCGCCTGGTTTGCTGCTAATAATCCCTGTGGACTTGAGCTGGAACTCGTGGTCTCGCATGGGCTGTACTTCGAGGAATACATGTATGTACATACATTGTTAGTGAGGCAGTGTACAAGAACAAATTCTTATTTTACGAGGACCTTCCGCTCTTGAGTCTCTGCTCCCTCCGTACTTATGCTCGCATGCTCCCTAACCATTGAATCGCATAAGTCGAACCTTCCAAATTACCGACGCATTTGCGGTGTAACACTCAAAAGTTCACACGTAAGGCAGCGCAAATCCTTTCCTAGGCGAGCAACTAAAACAAACAAACGGCTGGAGATTGATGTGCATGCGTGCTCACGCTTTCCCAAGACGCCGAGGACAGGGATTGCTCGTTTCAGCCATTGGCTGTTTTAAGATTGGGTGGACTGGCTCGGCGCTTAACGACCCAACGAGACTGGCTATGAAGTTGCCACAGCTGCTGACCACACCAATCGTTGATCTCTAAGCATCACTCGTTCGCTGCCTCTGCGGCGCTATTCACTATCACGCGAAAAGGGCCGACTAGCTTACTTGGTAGTGAGTGTGTTAATTTCTGGTCGCTATACCTGGGAAACGACCCAAGAGTGTGACGCGGGTTTCTGTCGGTTTCCTCACAATATTTGCTACAAAGCTTGGAGCGTCTCCCAAGCAAACTTAACATATATGCTAACTGATAGTCCAATATATGTATACGTGGAGATCTGCACATGAATAACGTGGAAGACCTAGCGAAAGTGATGCGTCAGGAATGAGGGGTAGGTAGACCAGCTGCGTGATCCTCCCGATCCTCGTCAGGGCGTCAAATCGTGCCATAGACCCATTATTATCTACGGAGTACCCAGTCCAATCTCTTGGCCTGCTTGACATTGGCACATTCCGGGGAATCACCTCTTGCCTTTTCTCAACTCCTGAACACCTCCACCGCATCTCCGTCAACCCCCACCACTTCTGCCCTGGCGGCGCCCTCCCCTGTTCAGTACTACTTATGATTAGCATCAAAACGTGCAAGAATTACAATTCGTGTAGAGAGGGAGCATGGCTGACGCCCAAGCCCTGAGGGGCCAGCTCACGCAAGCAGCCGGGTCTGCCCGTGTCGTGGTACGCTGTCTTAACGGTGGTCGCGACCTTCAGGAGTCCTCGCAGCGCGCAATATTGCTCCTCGTCGACATGCTAGACTCAATACATCGGCTGAAAGATCAGATAAGCGACACCGAAAACAAGGAAAACAAATGGCTCGTCCAGCCGCACCGGCTCGCCGCCCTCGCCGAGATCCTTCAATGTTTCGGGTCGACGATGAAGTCCATGGAGCTTTATTTTCAACCAGGTGGGGTGGGCGTGACGTACTACAGGAAACATCTGCTGGAACGGACGTTTCTGGAGAGACTCGAGCAGTACAAGGTCATGCTGCTGCTGTCGATGCAGCCGGACTCGAGGTTTGTTTACGTGCTTCGGGCTGTGGGCACTGGAAATGAATCAAGAGTACGCTAACAGTTGGCTCGGGCAGTGAGCGGTCTTTCCTCGATATGAAAATACGGTCGAGCCTTACGTCGTGGCAGGATGTAGAATCCGGTACGTTGAATTGCGCTCTCACCCAGCTTGTATGCTTGTTCTGACATTTGGCGCTCAGGTCCGAAGGTTGACCTTCAGTTCGAGGATCGTGTGCTTGGAATCACCAGTCAACTTACGACAGAGAACTTCATAATGCTTGCAGACTTGTACAATCGTCGACTGAAAGGGACAGGGCAATGGATTTTCGATGATGATCAGTATAAACGGTGGTTGCTAGGCGGTACGAAGACGTTATACTGCGTCGGTCCGCGTGAGTTCTCATAGCCCAGATATTGTATTAAGCAAAGCTAATATCAAACTAATGGCAACAGCTGGTGCGGGAAAGACTTTTTTATCGTGAGTGCCCTAGGTCTAGCCTAAAGCTCAGGGAAAAGAAGACTAGCTAACTCTGAGTTAGAGCGGCCATTATAGATTTTCTGCAAAGAACGTTCACCTCGCCTGATGTGGCAACAATATTTATCTTCTGTCAGGATGGAAGGCAAAGGGAATTGTCGACGCTTGATATACTCCAGAACATTCTTGCTCAACTTGTCTACCGCAAACGCAGCCTTTCGTACGCCTCATCTTCACTCTACCACTCTGAGTCCATGATGAAAGGAAAGGCTTCGCCAAAGGTATACCAAAACGCGATACGCGCCGAGGTCGATCGCTTTTCGAAGGTCTTTTTTGTCATTGATGGATTGGACATGCTTTCTGACAAGGAACGTCTTCTCGGTCGACTTCAAAAACTCCCGGACCAGGTACAACTCCTCGTCACCCTGCGGGAAGTGAATCACGTTTCAAATGCTTCACGCTTGACTGTACTGGCTCCAAGTGCAGATCTTCAACTGTATGCTATTTCGCGGATTGAAAGCGATTCGAGCCTTGGTGACTTGCTCAAGCGAAAGTCCACCCCACAAATGTACCAGGACGTCATCAATATGGTTTCCGAGAAGAGCCACGGAGTGTAAGTGGCTGCGTTTCTGTGTTTTGCAATTTCCCAATTTAAATGGTTGCTAACATGATCAGATTCTTGCTTGCGAAGATACATCTTGACCTCCTAGCCCGCTATACACATAAAAGCCTCTTTGAAAGAGCTCTAATACACCTCCCCCAAAGTCTGACGGAAGCATACGGAGAAGCAATGAAGCAGGTCGTCAGTGAAAGTCCCGGGGCTGCTTCCTACGTCTACTGGACGTTATACGCTCTTCGCCCTCTAACGGTGGGCGAGTTGAAGTCCGCCACCAACAGCACCGGCAGTCCAACAAACGACGAGTCCATGAGTTTTGAGCATTCCCTTCAGACCCAGAGTGCCGGACTCCTCACTGTGGATGCTTCAACTGGAAGCGTCTGTTTTGTCCATAGGACAGCCAAAGAATACCTGGCTGGTACCCCGTCGCGAGTTTTCTTTCCGTCAGCTCAGAAGGATATCGCTGAAACGTGTCTGACTGCCATTACACCGGACGAAGTCGTCGATGACTGCTATTACAATGGCGGAAACCCACCGCGTAGTTCCAGTAGCGGCTTTCTTAGCTACGCTACAATGTACTGGGGCTTCCATGCGCGCGAGGTACACGAGGACGAACAGACCATTCAAGTCCTCATCAAAACGTTCCTAAACAAATTGCTCTGGAGGCGCCCGCCTCTGCAGGTCTTGACCAATGAACCTAAAATCCCATCTGAACTTGGTCTAGCAAAGTACCCGCAAGACTGGACGGCTCTCCATATTCTTGCTTACTTTGGCATCGTGAGCAGATGCAGGCGTCTTATCACACAAGGTGCAAGAATCGACGCTGGTGACAACTCTTACAGGCTCACTCCTCTGCATTGCGCGGCGAGTAGGGGACACTCCGAGATGGTGGAGTTCCTGCTCGATAATGGTGCAGACGGCAACGCAATGGCCCGTGATGGCAGCACCGCGCTACACCTAGCCACACAATACGGCCAACGAAAAGTCATGAAAATTCTTCTTCACCATCCTGTTAATGCTCAAATAGCAAACCTGGAAGGCGCAACAAGCCTTCAGTTGGCCGTGAAGACCGAGGTAGATGAAGCTACTGTTCCTCTACTTATCAAGAACAAGGTAGATGTCGACACACGTAATATCCGCACCGGGGACACCGCACTGCATATAGCTATAGAATGGCGAAGACCGCGGATCATACTATACCTTCTCGACAAAGGCGCCTCCATCGACATGACCAACGAGAACGGCTTCACTCCTCTCCAGCTAGCCGTCAAAAGCGACAACTGTGAAGCAATATCCGTCCTCCTTCAGCGCCGCGCAAACATTGAAGCACGCTCCCTATCTGGTCTAACAGCACTCCAAATAGCCGCGTACGAAAAACATTGGATTGCGTTTGACCTCCTCATCATTGGTGGCGCGGACATCAACGCGTGGAACAAAGAAGGCGAATCGCTCATCCACGAACAAGCACGTAAAGCTAAAAGTCCCTCCATCGCGTCTAAGCTCCTCGATCAGGGCGCCAATATCGAAGCTTTTACCGCAAAAGGTCTCACTCCGCTGCACTGTGCCGCGGTTGAGTCCAATAAAACGATGTTTCTCTTCCTCCTTAGTCGCGGTGCAAAGCCAACAGCCCGGACCGCCAAGGGAGACTCTTTGTTACACATCACACTTCCCATTCTGGGAGAGGGCTTCGACATCCTCAAACTCGCCCTCGACTACGGTAACAACGTCAATACTGTCTCCAATGATGGCTGGACACCCCTTCACCGAGCTGTCTACGTCGGCACTGGCTCACCAGACCATGAATTCCCCCAAATATCAGAATTCATCCACCTTCTTGTCGGTCAAGGGGCAGACATAAACGCCCGATTGCAAGCACCAGCCAACAACGGCGAAACACCTCTCCATCTTGCCGTTACCGCCATTGTCACTCGTCTTGATTTAGTACAGTTACTCCTCCAACTGGGTGCCGACATGAATGCGCCCACTGCGGACGGTAAGACACCGCTTCACCTCGCCGCCGAGAGAGGGCGTGAAGCACTTTTCCGAATCTTGTACGATGCTGGTGCAGATATGTCTCTTGAGGCACCAGACAGTGCCAAGGCGGACGACGGGCACGATGGTCAGGGTGTTGGTCATACGGCATTCGATATCGCCTTGAAGAACCCGTTTGCGCGACATTGGTTTGAGATTGATGGGAAGTTGAAGCCTCCTGAAAAGGATCTGAAGAGAAAAGACAGTGTGGAGACGCTTATCGACGAGGATGAGTTGATTGGGGAGGTCGATGCAGAAAGACAGAGAGAGGGTGATGCAGTGGTTGTTGACGAAAACAGCAAAGGGGATACAAATGATGCCGTTGAACAGCCCCAAGAGCTAATGCCAACGGATAATATCACAAGCCCCGTATCTGCGCCTCGAAATCCAGGATCATGGACTGGAAGCTTGAGCAGCAGCATGCGCTCCCCTTCAGTGCTTGGTGACAGCCCTGTCCACTTCAGATCGAATTCCATTGGAGGTGTATTATCTCCTATATCATATTCGGATTCAACATCTACACTATCGCATCTGGGAACAGTGAGCAAGGACAGAAGAAAGGGTCGCAAGGGGAGTAAGAGCTCAGGCACAAAGATCAGGATCGATCTGGAAAATCCAGTTTCCATCTCCAGGTCCGGATCAGGGTCAGGCTCGGGGTCGGGCTCTAGGTCCCGACCTGGTTCGGGAGATGGTGATGAGGAGGCTCAGAAGCTGAACGAAAAACGCTCTTCCTCTTCGTTGGTTCGGAATGAGACGCCGTATGTGATTGTATGAACACGAGCGTTCATATATTATATATAAGCAGCAGACGGATAGAGTAGATATTGTGAAATATCTCGATGGAAGGGTCGTGCATTTGAGCGAGCATGGCATGGCATCGTTTGGCGTGGTGGTACTTTTCTCTAATTCTCTTTTATCGCTTTGTCCTGCCGCTTGGGTTGCTTATGGGCTGGGTTGGGATAGGCATGCTTCTCTGTATATAGTTCTCTGACATGGTACGGCATGATACCCCATATAATGAACACAATCTCACGATGCATCTATATCCTTGACTGACTGAGGAAGCATAGTCTCATAGCATCCGTATTGGATGATTTGCAGTCCGGTGTGGGGTAAGCACTAGTGGTCTCATGGTCAGCTGGTCTATAATTGCCTTAGCTGCCGGGCATCTGGAGTGGTTGTCAAGACAGGATGGTCTTCTATGTATATAGGCTATAGCATGTATAATTAGCGATGATGCAGCGGGTATCAGCAGTCAACGATGGGTATATACAGCTCTGGTAATCAGATCAGGATGAGCAGCAGAATGGAGCAGGCTTTAAACTCACTGTGGATCTACATAAAGATGCCCACCGTCAATGTACTATGGCAACACTCACCTTTACAACTCTCTGCAACCCAGGGGCACCTTTGAATAAGGGCCCTAGGCACCTTA
>RHLP01000275.1:0-34676 GCA_003719405.1 Aspergillus incahuasiensis | reverse complement strand
TTCTTCAGAAGTCTCGGGGTCGTCGGCAGGGTCCTTTGATGGGCGAGACCTTTAGTTTTGCGCGCCTTTGAGTAACAGAAGATGGTAAAAACGTACCCGCCACATACTAACGGGGTTCCCATCTTTGTCGACGGTTTGGATGTCACGGCTGAATTTTTTGCCACCTAGGTACGGGATTGTCAGCTCTCTCTTTCTCTTCGGTATACATATGATAGAACCCAGATTAGTACCTCCTCGGTTCGGTTTAGAGAACTTTCCTCCACGGCCGCGAGGCGCCATCTTGTATGCCAGCGTTTGTTATGTCGACAAACTTAGGTAGACGTTGAGGTATAGAAAGCAATCAGAGGTCAAGCCTGGCAACAGATAGCGGGTATTAAGGTTTTGCAGCGGCAAGAGTTAGCTCTCAGAGGTCTGCCTGGTGAAGAGACTAAGTTGACATCTGCCACTCTTGTCATGGGCTGCGGCGTTGGTGGGGGAATCAAAGTGGGGGCTTGCCTTTTGTGCTGTCTACCCAGGGTAACGCGACAATCCGTCTTGCTATGCTGGAGAATATGTTGATGCGCGCAAGACAAGTCTATAAAAAGCCACTCTATGGTGGACAGAGAGAGGCAATAGTCTTAAGTCAAAAGAGATGCTTGGTTTGGCGGTGTCGAACGTTGCACTCCATCCACCGTCGAGGCGGGGAATCCTTCAAGGTTTATTTATCCACATGCTCTCATAGGCGAGTCTGCATCGACAAATGATGCATCAACTGATTACAGCCCAGCTAGATACGGATAGCCCTGGAGACCCCTGACCATCGACTGCATTCGTAGTCCGTACAGTGCTTGAATGACTCCTGTCTTCTTATGCTCTCTCTAAGGTAAAGCCAATCTTGGCCCATCGAGCCGCAATCAAGCTCAGGGTTCCCGCAATAATCACGCTGCCCATGAACATCTGCGCATACACATAATCACCGTCTCCTCGTTGGACCAACGCTCCAGCAATAGGAGACCCGATTAAAGCCGCAACCCCCACAACCGACATAACCATTCCCATCCGGGCCCCCATCTTCTTGAGGTCCGTTGTGAGTGTGCTTAAGGTTGCCGGGAAAAGCGACTGGATTCCAGCTGCGGCTAAACCATAAATTGCTGCAAACCCATATACTCCGCTAAGACTGTGCACGCCTGCCCAACAAAAGGCCACAAGTCCAGTGGCGAGGCTGAATGGGACCAGCATATTCAACGGTCCGGTATATTGATCGGCCATGAGATTCGGGCCGAGGCGACCTAGAAGACCGATGCCATTCATGAGAAGGAGAACATTGATCGAGGTTGTTGTAGACGCGCCGATGACTTCCCGGGTAAAACTTCCGATATAGAAAAAGCCAATATATAAGCCCCAGAAATTGAGGAACATGCCGATGGCAAAGAACGAGTAGGATGCTTCTTTGAAGGCGGTCCATTCCACGAGCGGGCCGCTTTTGCGCGGTGGTAGTCGTTGCTTCAGGAAAAATATGCAGGGTGTTAGGGTTGCCAACGAGATGAACCCTAAGGTCCGAATTGTCCATCCATATCCAACCCGCGGTAGCAGACGCATGACGACAGCAGGAAACACAAGACCTCCCGTTGCAGATCCGGAGGCTACGATCCCGATAGCAATGGATCGGTTCTTGCTGAAGTACGTGGGTGTCAAGGCGATTGTAGGACAAAACATTAGGCCGCACCCAATGCCCTGCCCTACTCCCTGTGCAAGGAATAGTTGCCAGTATTCGGTACAGAGAGAAGTCATGAAGATGCAGAACAGCTCCAACACTGCCCCTACTGTAAGGGTGAGCTTAAAATAACCAGCATCCGTCGCCCGACCAGAAAACGTCCCAATAAAGAAAAGCAGGAAGATCTGGATGCTCCCAACCCACGAAATGGCGGATGGGGACTGCCCTAGGGTCTCAGTATAGTACGTCTGGAATACACCAAATGAGTTGATATAGCCCCAGGTGTTAAAAATAACGAAATGAGCCAATGCTACCTGCCACCAAGCAAAAAAACCACCGTCCGGAGGTGGGCCAAGATCTCTTACAGAGTCTTTAGTGCGAACGACTGAAAGGGTTCTGGCCGCGAACGCGCCAACATGGCTCACGTTGGTGGCAATCCTTGATAGCTCCTTTTCCCGGTCATGTCCTTGACCTAGCTCATCGTCGCCCTGAATGTCTTCCAAGGGTCTGACATCGTCACTGGAGCTGTCGTCTATCGGTCTGATTGTTTGAGATTTCGGATTTGTAGATGTCGCATGGCGAAATTGACTGCTATCGAACTTTTCAAACGCCATTGGGTAGATAATGAACTGGGGGTATTGAACAGGGTTAAAAAAAGGCAAAGAAGTAAAACACGGGTTGGAATGACCCTTCGACAAATGCACTAGAGTTATTTGACAAGAAGATGGGAGCTTTATGAGCGAGAAACGGAGGAGAGCGTGGAGGGCCGCGGGCAGCAGCGCACAGCGAACAATGAACGAATGTCGAACGTATATATCTGTGACACGGTAGGACACGGTAGGTTTACCACTTGAAGTCGGATAAATGACGCAGAGCGTTCAGACTGTCAATCTTCAGGCCTGGCTATCTAGTTCGTAAAAGGACGGGTCGAGACTGAGAGTGTGACTCACAAGATTGCCCGATACCCTGGGGTTTGGCCATGCATAGTCACTAGTTCGAGCCTTCGAGGCCCGAGGGAGACGCCCAGGATTGTGGGACTCCCCGGAGAAGCCTTCTTTTCCTGAGTATTGGAGTGCGGGGACGGGCATTTGTTGAAAATTTAGCAAAAGGCGCAAAGCCGCGTGGAGCAATAATGGAGGCGAGACATTTGAAGACCGAGAGACGAGCTCGTAGTCTCGCACAAAAGGCCGAAACAAACTGTCTCAACAGCTCGGCTCTTCGGCACCGCTAAGCTCCAAGATCCGCAAATGAGGTGTTTGCAACAATGGGTTTGGTCACCAGGCCCTCGGCCAAGGGATTATCGCAGTGGTGGTCCTCAAGCCAGAAATTGGACAGACGCGGAGAAATAGTCTAGAAATTGATTTCATCCTACTCTAGGACATGCTCTTTGGACAATGGGTAGGCCACATTATAATAGTCTAAGCTTTCTGAAAGATACTGACAACTCTATAGCACCGTGTCTATCATAATATAGCTTGAGATGAACCGCCTTCTGTATCCACTTCTATACGATCAAGAGTCGCCTAATATTCCTGCCCGGAAGGACTGTTGTTGAGCATCGTGATTGTCTCAATGACATCACTGGGTTCCAGAAGGTGCCAGCCTGCCTCCGTTTGCTTCGAGCTTGCACCAACAGTGACTGTGTAAACATGGTCTGCCTGCAGGTCAAACTTCTTCAGGGCACGGAACATGTCTAGAATACATTAACAACAATGAATAGCAAAGCTATGAGGAAGAATAGGAGATGAACATACCTTCATCTGTGAAATCATCTCCAGAACACAAAATACATTCAGGAACATTCCCATCGCCGTATGCCTCCACCAACCGCTTGGCGATAAAACCTTTGTTGACGAACTTCGGCCGGACTTCGAGGTTAGCTTTGCCAGCCATGACTTCCACATCCCATGTTTTGGACACATGTTCTTCAAGCTGCTTTCGACATTCCCGCGCCTGGAACGCACCATACTCGGGATCTGCCCGTCTATAGTGCCAGGTTAGAGCTACCTTCTTTCTTTCGATGAATGATCCTTGTGTGCGCTCAGTGAAGTGTTGGTAAATATCCATAACTTCCTTCTGCCAGCCCATGTCAGTAGACTCCGCTAGGTTTTGCCAGTTATCAGATCGTGGCATTCGCATGAAACAGCCGTGCTCTGCGCTCAAGCCAAGTTCCGGGATATGGCCCATCCATTCATCTAGAAAGGCCTGATCACGTCCACTGATAATCCAAACCGCATTTCGAGGATCCGCGGCCAACGTCTTGAGGGTACGCAGAACGCGGTCTGACGGGATGGCAGATTGCGGGTCCTTTACGATTGGCGTAAGAGTGCCATCGTAGTCAAACATGAAGAGCCTCCGGCGAGATTTGCGATACTGCTTCAATAGTTTCGTCCTGTCAAGGGCTGGCGTGGCCATGGATTGATCAAAGGAGGAGAGATTGGTTAACAGACGGGAAATAAAATGGTTGGACCAGGCTGAGACCGTGTTTGTCGTAACATGTTTATAAAGCTTTGAATGCTGCTCCTTTTTCTCGGCAACGGGTACTGTCAAAGCTCTGTTGATAGCCTCCGAGACCCCAATAGTGTCCCACGGATTGATATGAATTGCACTGGACAAAGCACCTGCTGTCCCGGAGAACTCAGAGAGGATGAGCGGACTATGATTGTCTTGTTGACAGATGATATACTCCAAGCTTGTCGTATTCATACCATCGCGAACTGTGGTGATCAGACCGACATCGGCTGCCCGCAGCAATGCAAAGTACTCGTGGGGGGAGAGATATTGAGGATAGTATTTGACTGGAGAGAAACTCAGCGAGCCGAACCGACCGTTGATCGTGTCGACTAAATTCGAGATGCGACTTGCGATCTTGTGTTCTTCTTTCTCTTCCTCAACGCTTGTCGGGCTGGTGACCTGGATGAGCACGACTTTGTCACTCCACTCAGGAAATCGTTCCAGAAACATCTCAAATGCTTGAAGTTTCTGGGCAACACCGCGAGCACTATCAAGGCGATCACGACCAACAATAATTTTCTTCCCGGCGTATAGCTTCCGCAATCCTGCCACAGCCTTTTCAGTGTCTGCACTCTCAAAGGCAAGCTTTTGTATGGCCTCAGCATCAATGCCGATAGGGAAGACATCCACAGCAACATGAGCACCATATGCATCAACACCAGCCGAGTTGGACTCAAACCCTAGCACACGAGTACAGCACGACGAAAAGTGGCGAGAATAGGAAAATGTCTGGAAACCGATCATGTTCGCGCCAAGAACGCCTGTAAGAATCTCCTTTCGTTTGGCTAAACACCGCATAAACTCACTGCTAGGGAACGGCGAGTGCAGGTAGAAACCAATGTAAATGTTCGGAATATGCTGTCGCAGGATGCTTGGCAACAGAAATAGGTGATAATCGTGAATCCAAACAACATCTCCCTCCTTGTATTCTTGGATTATACGCTCCGCGAAGAGTTGGTTCATCCTGACGTAGTCCGCCCACGAATCGCGTTCGGATCTGCCATTTGTGGGCCCATTCTGCTTGTAATGGAGGAGAGCATACAGCTCTCTCTCGGCATAACGCCTCCATCTGCTCTGGTCTTCCAGATTGATTATGTCCTCAGGCACCTCGGACTCATCTGACAACCAGACCGGGACAATTTTGCCGTGGCGACCCGAGCTCAATTGGTTTTCCAACCTTTTTCGATCGGTATAGCCCACTGCAGAGGTTTCTACGGCGGTGTTATTCATCTGCAGCAAACTCGCATCGGGCAACACAGGTGCTGAGCCCTTGCTTAGGGAACGTGCAGTGTCAAGTGCCGCAGGCAACCTGATGTTAGCATTGGTATCAAGCGCTTGCAGGGGGCTGCTTGTTTCTTCGAGGGGTTCTACTTCGCCAGTCCAGCCAACCATAGTATGATCCCAACCCGACTCATCCGAAGCCAGATAGGCGAATGAATCAAACAAAGCAGAAGCTCCAGGGCGAGGTTTCAACTCCTGCAACCGTATGTTAATATATGGACTTCACTTGCCAACATGGAGCGACCATACCCAGTCACGACCCGCTCTGAAGTAAAGTTTGTGCGGGATACAAAAAGCGGCGCTGATAATGCGACCAGTAAGGTTCAGACCTGGGTACTGCTTTTGGAAATCAGGTGCTCGCATCGTGAGAAGCTCTTTTAGATTAGGTTGGCTCAGCAAATTGTTCTCCGTTTCCGCTCCTTTGATTGCTTGCGGCTGAGGCATGTTGGTGGTTGAGGCAGGGTTAGAGCCCGCGAAGGCATCATGTGCGGAAGCGTCTGTAAATGAATCGAATCGGACCTCGCCTGGTCTCCCGTCAGGCTTGGAAGCTACTTGCTGTACAGACATGTCAAGCAAAGGGTTTGATAAAGTTCTGATTGATCGAGCGTGCGGCGTAGAGAGAACCCAAGTAGAAATGCAATGTTCTGGAAGATCGCAGCGAGTGTTAGCGCTCCTTACACTTGATAGTATTTTGTTGCGATAGATACTTACTGAGCAGGGCGACCCTTGAAGAGAGGAAGATTGGGTGGCGGATGGATAGAGAGACGGCAGGCTATGCCATGCAACTTGCAACAAATGGTCAATGGACTGGCTTGATATCGAAAGCCAGAGTCCAAGCAAGATTGGTCTTTTGGAGGCGAGGGGCACGATGGTTATCGGAGGGGCAACGGGGCGGTGAGGGAGACAGGTTAAACGAAGCGATTGAGAAACCTGGGAGACGGTAGACAAGTGTTGGCCACGAGCACGGATGATGTTATGCTTGCGATAGCCTAGAGAAGCTAGAGTCCACTTTCCTCGTGGGCTGGGAGTAAAGTACAGTAGAATTCGACCGAGAGGGCCTGGGGGTTAAGCGGGTGATCGGCGTAGGTGAGGGCAGTCGACGCGGTCACCAAGTCACTGAAGAGTACAGCATTAGGACTTGAGACTACGAGGAATTAAAATACATCATGTAGCCAGAGGGAGCTCCCCCTTGCAATCAAGGCAGCCGTTAGTAATATTAATAGATGACGGCGTACGGAGTAATTCGTGATGCTACTAGAGAGGAAGCACCCAGAATCCTCGGGCTGGACTCGGCGTGGGGAAGGACGACGTCATTCATCCTCTTTCTGCCCTGGACACAACTCTGGCGACCATGGGCCAACTTGCTTAACGTGAACGCTCTCAACCGGGAGAGGCGGCCCTGGGAAAGTAGAGTAGGATAGTTGATTGAGATGATACCCCTCTCAAGAAGAGGAAACATAGCCACCTGGCTCTTTAGGGCTTCCGATCATGTGCCCAGTGGAATGACAAGGGCGTCACATGCAGCGAAGCTTATATCATGCATGGCCTCAGGCTAATAACATGTCACGTGATGCGGCTGCTCTTGTTCTCTTTCGCCCGCAGCCGCGCCATTCGACACTGAATCCAACGATGCCGGCGATGGATTTCCGGCTGTGCCCTACATAAAACTGCGGAGCCATGCGCTCTCGTCTAGTCAGTCGCTTGAGACTCCCCACTTCAATCTCCCAACGCGGAAGATTCCACCATGTTCCCGCGCTGGTGGATGGACCGATCATCTTCGAAAACAGTCTTGATAAAACCCTCGAAAAGCACCGGTCGCTAAACCGCAAAAGCCTGGTTCGCAAGGTCTACGCGCGATCTGATTCAGAAGAGTGCGATGGCCCTGCCAATTCTCCAGGAAACCTCGTTGAAAGCAAGCCGTTCGAGTCGTCCGAGCCACTAGAAACGCAAAGTCAACCTTCGAGAGTCGATGCCCAATCGCCTGCGCCTCAGAATAATTCAGAGCCTCCCAGGGACTACAATTCAGGAGTTGGGGCACGGATACATAATACGTTCCCGTTGATTGACTGGAGAGCGAAGAAAAGCAAATCAACACGTTCCAAGTACGGACCTGGCCGAGATGCCATACAGCGCCCGTGGCTTGCAAAACTGAACCAAACCTCGCCTCCCTCGGATGGTATCTCGCAGCTTGACTCAGAGCTTCGTGCTCTTGAAGCATACTTGACCCCGACTTTCCAGGAGGAGGAAGTGGCAAGCCAGGTTGTGTCCGATGTCACCAACCTTATTACAATAAATGCAGGTGTCTCTAAATCCATACGCATCTCTCGCACGGGGTTTACAATGAGTCAATTGACGATTGACCTCGTTATCGCCGTCTCAGATCAGGACAAGCCATGCATTGGAAAGTCAAACGAGAGTTTCAGCGCGAAGAAACGCAGGCTGCGGAAAATCCTTGACCTAGCCCAAAATTCCCTTCAGCAGTCCTCGATTTACGGATTGCAGCTCAACAAGAGGGAGAGGAGTCTTGCGGTACTTCACAAGCCTTCTGGTCTCGTGCTTCGGATTACCTGCGCCGGAGATGAATCTGCGACCCTTGAATATATTCGGGACTTTCACGCAGAATATCCAACTCTTCGCCCTGTTTACATCGCCATACGCTTAATCCTCGAGAGCAAGGGACTTTTTGGGGCCCGTAATACGGTGGACAGCAAAGCGCTGCAACTGCTCATTGCCGCGACCCTGAAAATGAACCATGGGCGTTTTCGGCGCGACGCTCCTGTTGGCGAATCGTTCCTCGCATTTCTCTATACCTTTGGTTCAAAGGTAGACCTTTCTGTAACCGGTGTCGCTGTCGATCCTCCGGGCTTTTTCACTGCCGAATCCGTGGAAGATGCATGCATAAAGTACAGGCCTGATAACATCCCGGCTTTCCTCCGCGGCCAGCGCTCCCTCATCAACACGAAGAAAAACGCCATGAAAAGAGGCAATAGACCGCTTGGCCTCCAAATTCTATTACAAGACCCAGCCAACTATATGATTCATGCTCCTGGGTCCTGCTCACGAACAGTAGAGACGCAGGGTGTGTTCCGGAAGGCTTACTCACGTTTGAAATCCGCCCTTGATGTCTGGGAAGCTAGACAACTTGTACCAGAGAGTAGCATTCTCAGTGCTACTCTAGATGCGAATTTTGCCGGTTTTGAGGCGCGCAGGGCATCTTTATCCGCTGCCCCAGCCGCTTTATAGGCGGAGCGTAGGTAATAGAAATTCCAACGAGTTTTGTGCGGGTATTGCTCTAGCTAACTAGTAAAATCAAAGAACATGTAGATCGGAGAACAACAAGTCAAACCTCAAACCTTTGTTACAAAGTCTGCCCTTTTGTTAGGCTGTCGGAGCTCATTTGCCTTCGATCTAAGGTCAGAAAAGATAATATCAATAGCATTAATGTAATACATTGTATCATGAGGATAAGCCAGGCAATCTTAAGGACGAGTTTCAAGCTGTTTTTCTTCTAAAAATCTATTCTGGTATTAAACAAGACTGGCAAGGTTAGAAGAAATGAAACCCCAGCCAGCTAAGGGGCCAGTGCGTATGTATGGTTAGAAAGAGCAATGAGAACGCCCGCTTGCCATGATAGCTAGCTACAAATGCACTCACTCACAAATAAAAATCATGTCTGCGTATGCCAGGACAGTTATACAAATAATACAATAGACAGAAGGGGGTGGCAGGAAAGACCCGGGGAAGCTGGTGAAATCACTTCAATGAATCATGCAAGTTCAAGCAGATGCAAAGTTAGAATACATAGAGGCCTCCAAATTTGGGCTTTAAAACAGATGGATGATAACAAGTTGTACAGGTAATGAATGAAAATGAAGGACAGAAAGTATATTAGTTGCTGTTATAGCGTTAGTAGGTGCACTCGAGTCGTCAGTATGTGGGACAACTTACTATATTTCCAGGGGAGAGATCTGGTCGAGGGTGTAAAGCCAGTTTCCACCCTGTTCTTCTTTCTCGAGCCTGCGTCCCCTAGTTAGTTTATCTTGACTATTTATCAAAGACAATATATCACGAACCAATCATAAGGCCACAGGATGAGGTGCCCCTGGACCTGGTTAAGGAGATCTTCAGCTGTCTGCTTGTCCATGACATCGTCGGTTGTGAAATCCCGCTTTGACCCCAGAGTGGTGGCCCTGCGTCTGCGACGCCGCGAGCGATTGGTGGCGTTCCGGTTCAACGCCTCAGAGTATTCGACCTGATGCGCCTCCGAACGTTGTCGGTCAAGATCATCCCCTGAAGAGACGGTATCCTCATGTCGCGAAAAGCGTTCGATACCAGTTCCAGTTCCAGCTCCAGGCACGTCAGTCGGTTTCAGAGTGGTTTTTTCGTTCACCGGCGACGTGCTTCCTTGGGTGGTTTCCTGGTTAACTTGCTCAGACTGCGGTAGTTCGTTTGAGTTTGGTCGTGCGGACTTTTCATCTATCGGCGACTGGCTCTTCCGTTCGGTGCCATGGCTGCCTGTACGGTGTAAAGGTAAAGAGATGTTCGGTTTAAGTTGTGTGGCCCAAGTAGTTCCTGCACCGGGTGGGCCGGTCTGTCGTTGGTGGTGTGGGTTAAAGGCTTTTGCAGTGTGGTGATTCTGCATCTCAGAGAATCGCTCCGCATAAGCAGTGTATTCTTTGTATTCTTTCCAAGACTTGACCTCGCTATCGGGCATGCAGCGGAAGACATTCCGGAAAATCTTTGTATTTTTCTCCGCCACAGAAAGCCATGTGTCCAAGTAGAAGACGTCGACGACAGGGTCCCTCATGCAGTCTTTGTCCACGAAAATGTGCTTCATATCATGCCCAACCGGGGACACGAACTTAAGCGTGTCGAATTTGTCTCTAGTCAATGCTGATACCAAACTGCCGTCCTGTGAAAGCGCCAGGGATGGGTTGTGGGCTATCGGCATCCCTTCCACGACCTGAGAAGATTCTCCATCTTCTGACGTTGGAATAGATGTTGCCGAAATTGGTTCTTGACCGTCCGAACTAGTATTAGGGCGCGAGCTTTTCCTTGGAGCGGAATTCGGCTGTAGAACTGTGCCCTTGCCCTCACTAGCGATAGGGGAAAGCAGTACTTCTCGTCGATTATTGAGGACTTCCGAGTCACGAGAATTACCCAGTCCATGCTGCTCAGCAACACGAAGATTATCAGCACCGAACCCATCCACATCCTTCTTATGTTCTTGGTTCGAGGTTACTCTTGCATCAGCAGTGAGTTTCCTATTAGACTTCAGGTTTGGATTGTTGCCCTGCTCCCAATCGACGTCGTGGTTAAAGCTGTATAGTTCTTCGGAGCGTGATAGGAACTCGTCTTGGATACGATGACGACGCTCAATCATCTCCCTTTCATCTTGTTTCTCCAGCATCAACGACTCAGAGTCGAGGTTGGCCGTCCGAAGCGGCTTGAGCTCCTCTTCATCAATTTGGATCTTTCGCAGTTCTTCCTCTGTAGCCAGGGAATGTTCCATTAAGTCATCGACATCAAGCCCAAGATGCTCTCTCATGAGACGCATACGAAGTGTATGCGGAAATCTTCCAACAAGATAAGGGCGGCCGTTCATGGTAGACCAGATCATATCCGTGTCGCGCACTACTGACGCAACCTCTGAGTCTCGCGATCCTAGCATGGACCTCTCATTGATATTAGCAGACCCAATGATCGCTGCCCGATCGTCCACAATCATACACTTTGCATGGATATACAGTTGCTCGGTAACAAGCTGTTTCTGAGGGCCAATCTTACCCCAGGTGCGGAGACTGAAGAAATGAATGTAATCCTCGGGTTCAATGCCCAAGGCACGCAGCCGCCCGAATATCGATGTTTCACCACGGCAAATACTGCGGTACTGACACATCATAATCAGACGGACACTGGTTCCACCTTCGCTATCAACGGTGTTCTGAAATCCTGGTATCAGCGGAATGACAATCACCGCGCGCCACGCCTCTTTGTTCTTTGCTGCTCTAGTTATCCGCTCCACTAAGGCGTCGCCAATCAAGTTCTCAATCTTTCGGCCATCAATCTCGCAAGTACTGATAAAAAACTGGTTTTCGATATAAACAAAGTGCTCGGACTCTTCAATCAGCTTCACATATGCGTTCATGATACTGTGTTCTGTAACCTCTGGCGTACCCGTAGACCACACACTACTGGAGCGCAATAACTGTACCTCACAGGTCCCATCAAGGCCGAGAGCTTCCAGATCTGCTGGCTCGAAATCTGGCGGTGGTAATAGGAATGGTGTCGGGCGTGTTGGTTTCCGTTGTCGCAGGATGTAATTCCATCGCTGAACAAAATGGCGAGTAAGGTCCCTAGCTGGTTGGCCAACTACATGCATAGAGATATCATGCCAAGGCATCCTGGGAACGACATTGCGGTCGTACATTTCCTCGTACGGCTTATCCAGATCATAGAAGTCCTGTATGCGTGGATTCGAGTAGTCCTTGCCAGGCCACAGCTGACAATTATCCGTGTCCTTTTGGCCACCAGGACTCTCAAACCCGGTTGGTTTGTCATCAGTCAGAAGATGCTGCGGCGTGTCCCATCGCCCGAAGCACAGATCAATCCCACCAACAAAAGCCAACGTGTGATCGATAATGCAGAGCTTCTCGTGATGTGCCCAGAAGAACGTATTCTGCCGAAACTGGTTGGGTGATCGCTGCACAAAGATATTGGGGTGCAGATCAAGTAAAGAGAACTTGGAGTATTCCGAATCGATTGGAATGGCCGAGTTGATATTGCGGTACATGATAACGAAAACCTTGACGCCTTCGCGGGCCTTTCGTTGAAGGAGACGGTCAAGTCGCCATTTTTGGCTGATTGCGGCTGGTCGTCGCATATACAGTTCAGGGCTTAACCACCAGTCGTGTATATAAATCACATCCTTAGCCTGATTAATGGCTCTAGACACAACCCACATGTGGTCACGTCCATCCACCAGCCACTGAGCGAAACACCGCTGGCGGACTGGAGCGAAGCTGTCAAAGCGATTTGGCTTCGCCCACGGGGTATTGCTAACCATGAATCGGATAGAGTCTTCGAATTGGTGAAGTTGGCGCTCGTTCCTAGCTAGCAGTCTAAGTTTACGCTCGGAATTCTCGAGTCTTAGCGTATGGTGCTGCGGATGCCTCGCTGATTCTGTTGCTGACTTCGCGAGTTCCTTTGCTTTTTGATGCCGCAAGCTAACCTTCTGGGTCTGAAGTTTGAAGAAGGGATCAACCAGGAATACATCGTAAATATTCATCTCTTCGGGTGAGTCCACACAGACAACATAGCTGTGTCTGACGAGGAACCACTTGGGCGAATGCCGTCTTTTCATCATCCCGGGAGTGAAAGCTCTTCGAAAGTCGAGGCCTTTTGAGGATTGGATCATCAAGTATCCTTCTTTGCCGTGGTAAGTGCCCTCGGCTGCAAGACGAACACCCAGCGCAGAAAGTTCGAGGAACTTGCACAAACGATTACTATCAGGCTTGAAAATCAAGAATCGGATCAATTTTTGAAGGTAGGCTTCCAACTTCTTCCGCTGTCTTTCCGGATAAGTATCCCTCTTGGTTGCCGGGCCGCCCTCCCCCGCAGTCCCTGCGCCAGCCTCTCCCTCGGCGCCTGTCAAACTGGACAACCTTCGAGTAATACCTACGGACGAACGTCGCCGCCCATAGGCCGGGGGTTGTCTTCTTCCAGCCCTTTCATTGCCACTGGTCGCGTCGGCTGCGGTTTCATATCCAACCTCATCCTCCTCGTCTTCCCCCTCACTCTCCAACCCACGGACGCCCCGAAGGTAAGGAAATGCACTCCTGGGGAAGCGGGGGAGACTCTGGCCACTTTCAGGGGTTCGCAGCTGGATGTACTTCTGTGTCCCAAAATGGAGCTTGTATTTCAGGTGGAGATTTGCGAAGTCACGCAGCGTTCTGTGGATAATCCATTTCATGCGAGTCATACCGCTGCCATACTCTAATTCGATTCGAAAGACGAGATGACGATCTCCAGAGTGGGAGTCGATCTTGCTGTCTGTAACTCGAACCTTGAGTTGCTCCAGGAGGATTGGAATCCGCTTGCTTCCATGCTCGTCCCGCTGAAACATGCTAGCTAGTAGCAATGCAGCCGGGATGCCCGACGCCAGTTCTGCCAGCAATTCCGCGGACTTGGCATGATCAACGGTGTTATCAACCTTGCGTCGTCCGATAAGCTTCAGCCCAGCCTTGATCTGTCTCCATTTTTGAGCACTTAGGCTAGAGCCACGGTCGGCTCGGTGACGCCTCCAGGGGGGGGGCAGCCCTTCCCCATTATCAGAGGGCCCTCCTAAGCCAGTTATGCGTCGAAGGTTGCTGGGTCGCTTTTCTTCTTGGTTTGCTTGATTATCCGTCTGTCGGCCACTATAAGTTAAGCCACGCGAGTTTGTAAGCCAGGCGCTCCGCCGCCTCCATGCAGCATCCCTACTTAGGCGATCACGGCCTTCGTCTTCCGAGACACCTTCGCGCTGTTGGTGTATATCGTTCGCACTTTCCCGCCGCTGGAAGAAGCTAGGTCGGTAATTATCGAAAGGTGCAAAAGAACCATACAAATGAAACGACGGACGGCTCATTTTTGGCGTATTAGGCTCGGTTTGCGGAGCGGAGTCGTTCTCCTGTCCTCGACGGAATCGTCGTTTCTTGCGCAGCTCACGGGGTTGCTGCTCACCCGCACTCTCCTCCGCATCAGCGTCTATATCACTTCCTTCCTCCTCAAGCGTATTCGGGAACCGGAACTCTCCCCTCTCGGAGGCTGGGGGGGACAAATCATTGCTAACAAACCTATTATCTGAAATAGTTGCATTGCTGACTGAGCGAGTGTGCGAAGCAAACGATGGAGCAGCCGCAAACGCTTTCAACTTCGTAAAGAGTGACTGTCTTCCTCTCGCCGGGTCTGCATCGTCGCCTGCGACAGATGGGGGGCGTGACTGCGAAGTCTCAATAGCGGGTTCTATCTCAGAATTCTGTCGAGAGAATTGTACGCTTGCGCGTTGTGGTGACGCATTAGAGGCCGGGACCGAACTTGATGTTTTCTGCTGATTAAGTCCCTGTCTATTAGTACTCTCGACCGACTCATTCGGTCGCCGGAGGCTTAATGTGGCGTGATTTTCAGTATCCCAAGATTCGGACGTTCCGCTAATGACTCCAGCACGAGATTTTCCCTTGTTGTACGTATTCTCTTCATCGCGTATAAGCCCACCATTGCTCGCGTGCTCTTCGGTAGCATGCTTGCTCCCTGTAGGTGACGGAAAGGGGGAGGACAGTTTTGGGGCGTGGGATATCGGCAAGGGCTGGGGCCGCTTCGTGTAAAATCGATCCGAGGTATGTTCAGTATCCTTCACCTCTAGGCCATTGATCGAGGTATCGGCCATGATAGCTCACGCAGAGGAGGACCGGTCTCGGAAGGGTTGCAGGGTGGGTGCGGGTCAGAAGAAATCCCGTCGATGGTGGTCAGAAAGCTGCTTTCGATACAGACATAGTATTAACAGCTGACAAATTTCCACGAAACGATTCTGATGCCACGCTGTTGAGGAGAGTAGTTGATCAAGTCAGCCAGGGCGATGATGGCAGTCAGAACTGGAGGGCAAACAAGTGAAACAAACCATGGAGGGAACGACGCCGAGCCGCAGTGGAGCCCGGCCCCATCAGCTCGGAACAGTGTCGTTGGTCCATGGTCCATCTCCTTGGACAAGGGGTATCGATTTTGCCAACTTCTACGCCGGATTATTGGTGATATCTGCTCCGTATTGGTAGCTTGTTGCTCTGGTCCAGGAACCTTGGACTTGCATATGTGACTGTAGCTCAATGATAGGGCGACAAAACTTCGTACGAAGCACAAGGGCTTTATCCCTATGGGATATAATACAGAAACATGGATGAGATCCTCATTCTATTCAAATCTTAGAGTCTCTCACTGAAGCCTTCTCAGCATCGCCTCGGTCACAAGCAAGCGCGTCCCCGATGAACCTAACAGCTTCATCAACCATCTTCGATGTCACCTCATGCCCAGCGTTCTGATCGATAATATCCTCAAGGGTGACGGCTCCATCCGCGAACCAGCCATCAGGTCCAACCGCCTGTTTAAGCCAAGTCAGAAAAGTCTCCCCTTTGCTGTACGGCACCAATCTGTCTACGCCGCCAGATAGGTTGAGAATCTTCTTTCCAGCCAAGCACTGAGTGAACAGCGGTCGCAAAGTAGTTTTCTGGGCTTCTGTGGGTTCTGGGATCGGCACGCATCGGATAGGTTCTGCCTCCGTCCTGAGGTCTAGATGGCTCAGTAATAGGCCGGCAGGGTCCCATTTGCGGACCGCGTCCAAAAGTGTGGAAGGAAAGTCTTCCGATCCTATAAATTGAGCACCCTCTGGGGTTGCATCTTCCCATGAAGGAAGCTTTGAAAGACGGGCGCGATCAGCCATCACGTTCGCGTAGTCGGGACAGCCGATAATAACGACGCCAGTGGAGATGCGAGGTTCATGCAGGATACAGCTCCAGGCTGCGTGGCCCCCGAGGGATACTCCAAGGACAAGATTCTCGGTGACCCGCCGATCAGTCTTAGGAAAGACAAATGCAGGAAGGTAGTCAATCAAAAGAGAGGTATCTCGTGCGGTACCCTCTAAAGCAAGCTCAAGCTACCTCGTTAATCAAGGGCCTACTGGTAACTTTGCACTTGGGAGCAACTCACGGAACACGGAAAACATATCCTGAGCATGTCGCGGGTTCCCCTGCCTCCAAGACTCATTACACAGATGGTCAACCAATCTTGTACCGTGATTCCTCTGGTCAAAAGCTGCGGCAATCAGGCCCTTTAATGACTTGCTGGGGCCGGCACGGCCTTCCTCAACCCGCTTGTTCCAGTCATTGATCACGGCGGTAGCGATTGGCACCATGCGCTCTAATGTTGCGAGCCGAGGGTGCAAGAGCCAGAGACACGCGATCTCCGACGCTTGAGAAGAGAGTTCTTCGAGACCGAATACTGTCGTCTGGATCCCCGCAATTGGGAAGACTTTCCGAGATATATTGGTCTCGCGGTAGCGGGGTTCAGTTTCTAGTGTTTCCAACGGATTTGTCATTATTGATTCCTGACTTTTTATAAAGGGCCACTGAAGAGGCAGATTTGGAATGAATAGATTGATGGAGGCTGGCTTCCATCAAAGGAGCACGGCGTGACTTACTGGCCATCTTAATATAATATGTACTGGACGATGATGTGGACTGTGGAGAGTGGACCGAGGCCGGAGCTTCGCATCTGCCGAGGATCAACAAGTTCCCCGGTCAAAAGTAGGGTAGTAATCGGGCTAGCCCCACGATAACGTACGTAGTGCATATGTTCTCTAGATATTTTCTGTACTCCAGTACGGACTAGGTGACTATCATTCATGGAACCGAGATCTCAATGTTTACTCTGAGATTGCATTGCCGAAGTTTACTTCAGCCTTCTCAGATGATAAGTTCTCGACGGTGTAACGCAATCGTAAGAGCTACGAAAGATGGGTTCCTCCTTATGGTGTTTTATTGGTAAATGTGATCGTTAGGGGAATCCGGAGGCTATGAGCATCACAAACACAAAGAAGAAAAAATCGAACCCTTGTTTTGTAGATACACGGATTCATGAGCCCGAGGCGCGGCTCCCATAGTCGAGGTCTTGTTCAACGCTCGTCTATTTACGCCGGCCCATTATCAGCGCAGCACCGACTCCAGAGTTTGCGTTGCGCCTCCCAGACAAAAAAAAGACGTTTTCCTCTACCCTTCATCTAAGCAACCAACTCGATAACACCACCAGCCGCCTTGATCTTCTGTTCAGCATCACGGCTGACGTACCGGGCGCGGACAACGATGGGAACCTCGGGGAGACGGCCCTTGCCGAGAACCTTGGAGTAACCGAGGGAGAGAAGGTCGATGACCGGAGCAGTGTCGGTCTTCTGGCCGCTCACGTAGGCTTCACGCTGCTCGGCGGGAACGAGAGACCACAGCTAAAAATTTTGCTCCATCAGCCCTGTATTTTCAAACCACATTTTCGCGGCGCATTTCAAAACAATGACATTTCCAGAAGCAATGCAGCCCGGTGAAGGGTGGAAGTTCGAGTATTTCACGATTGCCAAATGCATCCCTCCTGTTCACGAACCGATGTCTGTTTTCGAAACGTACCTTGTCGAGGTTGATTGTGGGCTTCCAGAACTGCTGTTGAGTCTTGTGGAAGTACCTCATACCGACCTTACCGAAGTAACCGGGGTGGTACTTGTCGAGGTTGGTGCGGTGGTGGTGCTGACCACCGGCCATACCACGACCACCGGGATGCTTGCGGTGCTTTCCGATACGACCGTAACCGGCGGACACATGGCCGCGGCTAAAAGAAAAACGCAACATGTCAGTCCCATTTGTTCTGGCGCTGATGTAGCGGTGTTCGTCTTCCTGGCGGTGGCTCATTGCGGATTTTCATCGATTTCGTCGTTCACCATATGCGGTAGACCAATTCGAGAAGGGCAAACGGAAATAGGGAGCATGCGACTCACTGCTTCCTTGTCTTAGAGAGGCGGGTAGGCATCTTGTCGACGGTGCTGTGTTCGACAAGTGTTGGCGATGGGGATGCGGTCGGAGTGTTCTTCTCGCGCGCAGGTTGAATTCAAGGCTGACTTCCCGGCTAGAATGTGCGCTAGCCCGCTTGCTTGCCCTAACAAGGGGTGAGCCCTAAATCTACTTGGCATTCTGTCACGTGACAACGGCTCGAATAAACCTGGTCTTCGATCTATCAGCGTGGAGGCCTAAAATTCTTGAGAAATGATAATGCCAACTCTGCTTTTGATTAGGCTATAGTCATCTACTCTTTTTCTCGAAAGAAGCGCGACAGTTCATCTAACGTTGCCGCGGCTGACAGAAGAGCGGAGTCTTTCTCTAGACTCTGCTTGATCCATCCAGGCAGCTTCGCCTGGATATTTGGTCGTCCATATCGCTTGTCAATTAGGATGATAGCGGCATAATCGTTGCAGTGTCTGATAGCCCTGCCAATGCACTGGTTCACTGCCCGCATGCAGGCATTCTCGTAGAATTCCCTCCCAGCGGCCTTGGCGGACGACCTCCGACTCTCTTCGGAGCCCGATGTCTCCGTCTTATAAGCCTTCTGCTCGATGTATCCGATTTTGGCTTGCCAAACAGGGCTGCGTATGTTTGGAAACGGGAGACCCACGAGAATCACGCCTCTCCCTAGTTTATCTGAAAAGTTGATACCCTCGGACAGCTTACCGCCAACCACGGACAAGAGCAACGCCCCGCTGCTCGTTTCAATGGTGTTGGCGTAGTGTGTAAGAAAGTCGTCTGTTGTGGTTTCCATCTCTCGTGACTCGTACAGCATCGGCTTCTCTTTCTCGATCAGTTCATATAGCGTATGCTTGTTTCCATCTGCTACAGTTTTTTTCCACACGTTCAGCACCCGGCTTAGGTACTCGTAACTCGGAAAGAAAGCAACAACGCCGTCGGGTATGGTGTGACATAATTGAATTATCGACCATCCGAGTTCAAGTATCTAACGTAAGAGGTGGGATCAGAAAGTTCTTATGCATGGGCTAAAGGTCTTACCATCTTCTCGGAGTCACGACCACCAAAGGTAAAGTCGAATTCACAGCCTGAAACACCTCGGGCCACATTAAGCGCAATTAGGTTCTCTGGCGGAATGACATGGCCGTAGCTAAACGTATTCAAACGATCCTTCGGGACATATGAGAATAAATGGTCCTCATAATCAGACATCTATGAAACAGGGGGTTAGATGGACGGGATAAGAAAGAGAAAGAGGGAGTCGAGAGCCGTACGGGAGACATAGTACCCCCGGCCAATATGACAGCCCTCGCATCCTCGACAATTTCCCGGAAATGATTTGTCGGGTCAAGAAGCATATAGTTCAGCTGGATATCTCCGGAGGTCTTCGTATAGAACAGCCTGCCTTCCGAAGAGAGGTCCATCAACGCCAGCAGAAAGCTTTGTATGTGAAAAAGATTGGGGATTGTAGTCCTGGGCTTTATTTGCGGGTCCGCTTTCTTTTGCGAATAGTCGATGTAACCATCAACTTTCCTCGCCAGCTTGCTCTCCTGTAGGTATCGGCATAGTTTGTGTGGGTTGATCTGGTCAACGCCTTTCCCTGCCATCAAGTCGGATGGGAGAATAGAGCCTTCACTGTGATGTTTGCCGTCTAAAATGGACTGAAGATGATCTGCTATAGAGCTGACAAAACGAATGACCTGGGCAACGTAACTGCGGTTCTTTCCTTTTAGACGACCCTTAAACTTCCGAGCATATGTTGTCAATTGGGAAATCGAGATCCGTAGTTGCGAAAGTGTAACAGTCACAGAGTGGATATTAGATATCGCATCCATGAGATTGTGAGCCTCGTCGATGATGATGACATGGTCTCTGATCGAGAGATTAAGAGCCTCGCGAGCTGTCCTCTGCAGAAGAAGAGGGTACGGAAGCGTTACGATCTGCCTTGCGTTAGCTTCCGGGCTTGGTGAGAGGCGCGATATTCAACCCACTTCAGTATGATTGATGACTGGGCGGGATGCGTAGTAGGGACATATGTTCATCCTTTTTCCAAGTTTTCCCAAGTCCTCAATGTCTTTCACAGTTGCTAGAGCATGGTCTCGAAATGACGCGGTTCTCATGTCATCCTCCTTCGACGGCAGAAACGAACACCGCAGTGGTACACTTGTGCTGGGTTGCTGTAGTTCCAAGCAACGTTCGTTGATGGCTGTAGGATTCCCTAGAGCAGACACTTTAGGGTTGATACAGAGGCTCTTTCGGGACCCAAGTGAGAGATGTTTGATGCGTTCACCTAGCTCCTCTTCCACAGCAAGACCCTGCCCCAGGCTCTCAGGCACACTCGAGGGCATCGTAACGCGCCTTAATTCATTAGCGAATTGCATAAGCTGTGAATGCGTCCTCGAGCAGTAGAATATCTTGACACCGTCCCCATCATCATCTTCAAACTTGGTGCTCGGCCCGTGCCCGTTCAAGCGTTCTAATAGTGCGAGTGTACTGGAGGAGAGTCCGGTCGCGGTAGCAGAGCCTTTCAGCGAGGGACAAGGCTCGTCATTGTCACTATTGTAATTGTCTAATGCAAAATGTTCGTCACCTTCATCATCTTGATTTGTCAACGTGGCATCGACCCTCTAGCGGAAAGGAGTTAGTTTTCGATAGTTTTCTGTCAGGGCAACAATGGCCATACCTGCCGCTTTCTAGGCCCATAAGGGGTTTCGAGCGCTGCCCTCTGCTGCTCTCCCTCTTCTTTGATTCTTGTTAATCGTAATTCAAACTCTTTTCGCTTCTCGGTGATAGCACGACTTGCTTCACGCTTCGCGTATTCTACCATCCACTCGGGTTCCTCATCATCATCTAAAAAGTATTAACCAGCGGAATGTAGCTTGATGCGACAAGTCCGTAGCCTACAGGTGGTGTCCTGCACCGCGTCGAGAAAATATTTGCGTTTGTGGTCACGGAGCCAAGTCAAAGAGCCACATATCAGGCTCAATGATTTCCCCTAGAGAGTCAGTGTCCTAACAACATCCTTTGTCAGACTAGGTGGGCTTACAGTCCCTGGTTCAGTCAATCCATTGGCGTCTAAAAGCTCGATTGTTCGGCTTACCAGTCGGTGACTCGAATACGGCAACCTTGCCTTCTTCAAGGCATCCATACAACGCCTGCATGAACTCAACCTGAATGTCATAAGGCGAGTAGGGATGGTTAAATGCTTGGACCTTTGGCGCCTCCATTCCTGCGTTGTACGCGATCTTGTTCTCGTCGGTACTATTGATTCAGTCCATTTCCACTTCAAAACGCGTCCAGTAGCGAATAAAATGGGACATCGAATGCATTGATCCGGAAAATGGAGGAAACAGAACAAGTTATATACATGTACTTAGAACGAGGCAGTGGATACTTTGAATGGGCAAAGTGAGCGTACAGAGTTCTTGCAAGTAATACATGCCAGTTCATTTGATTGTGCAAAGTATGCAGGTGCATGGGTATATAGAGCATTAGAGCATACCTTGAGCGAAATGATGGGAGACAAGATGTCATTCCTGGTATTCATACAATATCCAGGCTCATATAAAATCAGGAGTCCGTGTCACCAAGCTGATGCCCCTGCATGGAGTGTAGTAGACCGGGTCTCAGCCGCTTTGGCGGCAATGAACAAGATTGCTGAAAGAGACAGGTGCTGCGGCTAAACTTGATAAAAATAGCTTTTCCGACCGGCTGAAGAATACCACTTGCAAATAATGTAAGCAGACAGAGTACTTGGAACTTGGCAGGTTCCGAGGTCCGATTTCTATAATAAGGCGCACCCCTTTTCAGTGGACCTCAGCCCGGAGGTGACAGCGACGGAGATTAAGGTTGAGAATCAAAAATGATAATGATGCACAGCTCAACGCTGAGTAGTTGTTTGGCTGAAGGCTGCTGGTGCCGAGTACAGTAGACGATCCGCGAGCGCCACCGTGCTGCCGTTGATATTCGAGGACCATTACAGTCATATCTACCATCCAGTTTCAGGTTCCTGTCTTCAATTCTCCCGCAGCTAATATTATTATTGTTGTCTCAAGTCAGTTCATTAATATTTCTTCGACTAACCAATTTAACCCGTTCCACAGCCCCATCGCGTTCAGGCACTGTTTGCTGTAGCGGGGTCAACCGTCAGACCGGTTTCCCCTCCCTACTACTGGATAAACATTGCAAATCCCTTCCTTTCCAGAGCCTCTCCTCCTGCTAGTGCCGGTAAGTCATGAGCATTACAAGCACTTTTCCGTCTCCTCAGATTATTCCCTTATTCTTTCTCGCTCCTTTCCTCCCTTTTCTGCTTGGAATGCGATGAGCCAGGCAGCTCCAAGGCACTAATTCCTAAACAATAGCTCTCGTCTGACTCCCGAAACCCAGCGATTTGTTGGTAGGGGTGGACTTCGCGGGCGCCATAAAGGAGCAACAGAAAGAAACATAGTCCAGATTCCTCGTGAACAATGAACCGACCACCACAAGGTCGTAGCCAGGGAGGTCTGGGTGCGACCTGGATGCCAGGAGGCGATGACCAGTACTTCATTCCTGAGCTGATCTCTCCTTTTCCTCAAAGGTGCGCCGACCGTGTTCTTCTGAGTTCAAGAGTTCAGCCCCCTTAGTGAGAGACACCGCATCTCTCATTTACCCCTCAGCAGATCAGACACACCGCACAACCACTTATATATTCGTTCCCACTAGTCCTCCTTTTTGGGATGAATTGCTGACTGCAGAACAACAATTTGCTCACTAGCAGAGTCATGCCAGAAGTCCCGGAGAATATGCAGGACAACATTGCACAGCTCGAACATCAGGCTCGCAGCCCCAGCCGCATGCAATACGGCCAGGCCCAGTATGAGCGCTCGCGTTTCCCCGAGCGATCCTCTTCTGCTGCCGTCGTCCAGGGCCAGCCCCTTCATTCTGGCTACGAGGCGACTCACTACGAACAGTCTGCCGCTGTATACGACGTGGAGGATTCGCCGAACTTTTCCCCTTTCCCCGTGCTGCGAAACCCGCCCCCAAACGTGCCCCCGACAGATGAACAACGTGAGGCAAACTTGGAGAAGGCACGCGTACCCGTGCTATCCTCGAATGATCCAGAGATGCAACTGGCTTGGGCTCAGGATGTGCTAGCCCACGTGGAGGTTGCTGTGCAAAACGAGGCCCGTTTGTCCGTGATCCAGCCGCCGCGGCCCCAAACTCCTCCAGTTGAGCGGCAGCTGCGGAATGACGCATTGAACATTGTCAACTTTCTGGCTGAACAATACCATCCTAAGGCCGAGTTTATCAAGGGTATGTGGTTAGAATTCGGCAAATTCGGATTCCGCGTGGACAAGAAAGAGGCCTTCCGCTGCTATTCAAGGGCTGCAGAAAAGGGATATGCACGGGCAGAGTATCGCATCGGAATGCAGTTCGAAAGCTCCGGAGAGCCAGAGAAGGCGATCAGACACTATGAAAAAGGTGTCGCATTCAAGGATTCCGCGTCATATTATGTACGTCCACTGAAGCCCAAGAACACATAGCACTCACTAACCGGCGTGATATAGCGCCTGGGTATGATGATATTACTTGGACAGCATGGACAACGTCAGGATTACCTTTTAGGTCTCGAATACATCAGCCTTGCTGCGCAGTCCTGCGACGAGAATGCGCCTCAAGGTGCCTACGTGTGTAAACCTCATCCGAATAGAAGGACCACAGAATTAACGATTTTCAACCCAGGTTTATGGCATGCTTCTAGCTCGGGAATTGCCTCAAGTAGACGTCCCGGAGACCTATCTTCCTCTCGATCTCAACGCCGCGCGCATCAACATTGAAAAGGCCGCCTACCACGGATTCGCCAAAGCTCAGGTGAAGATGGGAGCAGCATATGAACTCGGCCAACTTAGTTGTGACTTCAACCCGGCGTTGTCCTTACATTACAATGCGCTTGCCGCTCGCCAGGGTGAGCCGGAGGCCGAAATGGCTATAAGCAAGTGGTTCCTTTGCGGACATGAAGGCGTTTTCGAGAAAAATGACGAATTGGCATTTTCATACGCTCAGCGTGCGGCTCAAAGTGGCCTCCCTACTGCCGAATTCGCCCTGGGTTACTTTTATGAAGTCGGGATCTATGTTCCAGTAGACATTAAAGAAGCCAAAAGCTGGTACGCTAAGGCTGCAGCGAGCGGGAATAAAGACGCCACAGGCCGCATCGAGAGCATCTCACGGTCGAAGACATTGTCTCGTCGAGATCATGAGAAAGTTGCTATTGCTCGAATCAAGTCTACTCGTTATGTGAATCACCAACGCGACGCGTCAAATGCGAGTGTGATGCAGCCGGTTACCGAGAGTATCGAGATGCCTGATCCATCAAGGATGAGCCTTTCTGATTCCAGCCCATCATCAGCCGCTCCCTATCCCGACCGTTCTGGACCTCATGGCCGTTCAGGCTATCTCCCTGACAATCGACCTAGCTCTGCCTTTGGCATCAACCCAAACATTCGCCCTAATGTCGGCCAATACAACCGTGCAGCTTCGTACGGACCGGGACCCATGGGTTACCGCTCGCCGGGTTCCGCAACACCACCAAGTGGTCCTGCACATCCAATGTCTGCGGCACCCAAGCTGGACATTGGCTACTCAGCCCCCCTGGAGCCCCCAAGACAGGATATGCGAAGACGGCCACAACGCTTGGACAATGTTCCAGACCGGAAGCCTGCGCGGACGCCTGTTCCGGGTGCAATGCCTTCGCCGCGGCCTTCCCCAACTACCGCAAACCCCCCCCCCTGTTCCCAGTCAATGCAATCCCTATCCGCTACGCCAAAGCCTAGTTCAGCTCCCCCATCGGCTGCTCCAACAGTGGCTGTTTCCCCATCAGCTGCGCCAACGGCTGCCGCCAGCCAAAAACCCGCGACACCTGGTCGCTTACCCGGAAAAGGCCCGAAGACTTTCGAGGAGATGGGTGTTCCCCAAGCTCCGAAAGAAAGCGATTGTGTAAGCATCTTCCTCGTGCATGACCACATTAAATCTCTAACGTCTTTTCAGATTGTCATGTGATACCCGAAATTTTCTGTATTTACATTCATATTATTCATTTCGTGTAAAAAGTGGGAGTTGACGCGACTGGCCTGGTTCTACCTCGTACCTGGGTCATTTCGAATGATTGGACGTTGGGATATGGATGAAAATAATAGCAGTTGTTTGATAAAGCGTTATTGCTGCTCACAATTTTCGCTTTAGAAAGTTTGTACTCGATCGCCTGGAATTTAGTCTGCATAGATCTGTTAACAATTGTCCATTCTCCACAAACTATGAGCGAGTTTTTGCAACACTACAAGTATTATATACTCTTGACTCGTCCCACACCTGCTATCCATCCATGCTCAGTGCTCACCCGACACTCCGCACGCCTCGACCCTGTTGCCTATTTATGGCCAATAGACGCCATGGCGCCAAAGAAAGGAAAGACTGATCAGTCAATCAAAGACGGTAAGATATCTTAAAAGCTTGACGGCCTATGGAAAGCTGACACTCATAAAGCCCATCTCGAGGGCTCTGCATTGATTCTCGATTATCTGCGTAAGCACAAGGCTTGCTCCCCTTGATTTACGTTCCGAACAAACCTGACCACCAACCCTGCTTTGATTTTACAGGGAAGCAGAAGTATAGGTCGCCCTGACCTTGAGTTAGTGTGGCAGAGTAATGACTGACGAACTGACGGATAGTCGTCCTTACTCGGCAATTGACATCTCGACAAACCTACACAACAAGGTCACCAAAGGCAAGTTCTTCATTCATATGCGTGGAACATGTGCTAATGTGCTGACGTAAACAGCAAATGCAGTCAAATCTTTACGTGAACTACACCAGAAGAAAGAAATCGAGTCTCGAGCCGCTGGTGAGACTATCCATCCCACCTTCCCTGAATAAGCAGCAAGCAGAAACTAACATTTCTTGATCTGAAGGTAAACAAACAGTCTACCATGCATTACAAGAAGAACCAGACGAACCTAGTTCTAGCGCTGTGGCTGCCATGGATGAAGAAATTGAAAGTCTACAGGAACAACTGCCTAGTCTCAAACAGAATGAGAAGAAGATACAAGGGGACCTGAGTACTCTTAACGCAACACCTTTGCTCTCCGAACTCCGGCTTGGGATTCAGAAGCTTGAAGAAGAAAAGGAATCGCTTGCTGCTCATCTAGCCAAGATCCATGGTGATGGTCCGGTCAAGGTGTCACCTCAGGAGGAGGAAAACGTGAGAAAGGAATGGAAACTGTGTCAAAATCAGGGTGCAGTTCGGGCTAACATCTGTCGCGATCTCTGGCGCAAGTGTTCTGAGACGTTGCCCGAGGGTGTGACTCGAGAGGGGCTCTGGGTACGATATCGTTGTTGTTTTTCTCGACTGATATCAGGTTCCCCGCGCTGACAGCTTCTCACAGGAGAACTTAGGTCTTGAAGGGACTTTGATAATGTAACAACGACAATATCTTGGTGACTACTCGGAGTAGTATGCCTTTCTTTGAAGTCAGCCTTGATAGCCTTCAGATTGTTTATCTCACGGTTGTCGGCAAGTGATTAGTGCAATCGCATTATGAATGTTGATAACACCAGACTGTTGTTCCTCAAGAAACAAAGCGGTTACACAAACCCGAGTGATTTTTGTCCGCCCATCTCCAGCAGCACAGGACGATGAAAGTGTAGGGGGCCCGGTTCTACGGTTACCCGTACTACTCCGTACTACCGTACGAGTAGGTACAGATAACCTGCGATCGGCGGGCCCTCGCCGAGGTAGGTAGATCATGGTCTTTTGCTAACTTGACGGCAGCAGTAGTTGGAGGCTGCTTGTATGCTTGACTGCTGTCTTCACGATTATGAATCACGGAGTCCGAACAGCAAAACTAATACATGAGCGCGGTTCAGAGCTGGATTGAAGCAGGGCGCATGAGATCAATAGATAAACAAACACTTTAGTGGCGTCATGTCAAGCAAGATCACATCGTTGTCATCCCCAATACTCATCTCATATGCCTCTCCAAGAACACTCCAGTTTGGCGTTGGCTTGCCGGGCTACGACACGGGCCTCTTGGTTGTGTCGGCTGCAGGCCCGGTTTATGCTTGTAGTGATGTGATGGCGGAGAGCATGAGTCCGAAGTAAGCGTCAGTCAATAGTAGTGAAGCCGGGCTCACTCATCCACCGGCAGTGAACTGAACCATCATCCCCTTCTGGACCTGAATCATCTACCTCGATTTCAGCAGCCCTATGGTTGGCACTAGGTATTCCGTACATTGAGAGTCGAGTGCACCTTTATCAGGACTCACCCACACCGCCAACCGTCCTCCACTCGCAGGTCGCCTCCGTCCGATAAACCCCTCCAATTTTTGCGTCAACTGCTTTGCCGAAACGACCAGGAGACGCAGATGTCGGCTTCTCGCAATCCTCCGACTCAACCCTCCGCTGGCCATCCTCCTCGCTACCACAACCGGCTCTCAAGTGACATGAAAAGCCGCGCACCCCTCCCGGTTCCCTCCGGACCGCAGCAACCTGAGAACGGTCATTCTCGCAATCCCTCGGGCTACGACATGGCTGCCCGCAGTCCCCCAAATCAAAGCAGTAAGCCTTTTCGCCCGTCGTTCGTTGGGAATCAAGAGTTTTTCAGAGTCTGCTCATAACTACTTGCTTTCCTGTTGTCTATCTGCGTGAAGAGAGCTAATCCGATCACTGTGTCACAGACACGAAACATGTACCCTGCAAATTCTTCCGTCAAGGAGCCTGCCAGGCTGGACCTGCTTGCCCCTTCCTCCACTCAACAGATTCTGCCATCGAATATGCACCCTGCAAATACTTCACAAAAGTTTGTGCTCCTATCCCCGCGAACTTCCGTTTCTTGATCAGCTGTGTTGACTGCGTTTGGTCTCCGCGGGAATAGGGCAACTGCAAGTTTGGAGCAAAGTGTGCACTCGCTCATATTTTGCCTGATGGCCGACGAGTAAATAGGCCCAGTGGCGGAGGAATGGGTATGGGTGGCAGTCATCTTAATCTAGGCGGCCGAGTCAATCCCCAGGCATATGTCAATCAAGACTCCGCACTGACCAACTCTGTACTCTCACAACAACGGATGAATGGTCATGATCCCAGATATGTCTCTCAGCTCCCTTCACAGGAAGAATTCGCCGCCCTCCATCCGCAGCAGCAGCCGCAGCCGTATGACACCATTCCCTCAATTGATACCGGGCTGGCCTCCGACGCCGGCTCACCAGTTGAGGAACTACGGTTTCCCATGTCTCCGAATCACAGCCAATATCTAACAGCCCTCGATGCGCCGCTTCCCGCCTCCTTCGATAGTCAAGGGATTTCTCATGCCGCTCGTTACGGTCCCGTTGCCGCCTCGGTGCCCTCTAGGTTTGGCTTAGATCTGGCCTCCCCTCCTGCATCAAGAGCAAACCCGCCTAGAGCCTTCCGCGACCCTTCTTGGGGTACTGATTTGAAGAAACCTTCGTCTTCGTTCATCGGTTCGTCACCGCCCGGTACGCTTGAGGATGGGATTGGGTCGCGGTTCCTGCATTCCCAACGACCCGTGAAACCGCGGATGCTCTCCGCAAGCGTTCCTCGGCCCAACGCTCTAGACGACTGGGAGGATAGTAATTTTCCAATGGAAGAAGATTATTTGCCCATGAACCTACATGACGATGTCCTTACTCCCCAGGAGAAACTCCGCCGTTTATCTCGCACGGATCATGAGCTGAGTTCTAATCATCGTGATCTCAGCGGCTTGGGCATGAGCACTAGTTACTCGAAAGTCAACTCTCCTCTTGCCTCCAGTCCGTCCCGATTTGGGGCGCTTTTCGCGAAGCAACGCCAACAAAAGAAGGAGGAAGAGGCCCATCATGGATCACTTACACATATTGGGTCTCCTCTACGAGAGTCATCGTTGCACTTTGGTGGAAGCCCTAACCTTGGCCCTATCGGTAGTCCGCCACGCACTTCGTCGGCTTCTATGATATCCCAGCAACTTGGCGGGCTGTTTTTGCAACCGTCTTCGGCGCGACATACTCCATCAGTTGGCGCCAGCAGCCGCCTAGACCGCACCGTGTCCTCACCCGTCAGCACCAGCAAGATTGAAGAGGAACAGGAACAGGGCGAGGGGGACCTCGTCTTCTCCATGGAAGAAGAAGACAGCAATAAAAAACCCCCGAACGAAGAAACCACGCCGACAGGGAAGACGCCTAGTTTACAGGTATGATAATGGCGGATTATTCTCTCCTGCGAATTTGACGCAAAAGTCAACACGAATATACGAATAAAAGAAGAAAGGTTTTCATCCCTTGGCGTTGATCATAACCATTATCCGCATTGCTTGCAATTGGGAGGGAACTTTTTGCATGAAACGATAATAAAGCGATTTCAGGGAGTTCAGAACCCTGTGCCACTCTCCACGATCACGCCTCGATCCCCCATATCTATCATCATCTCCGAGTCCTTGCATATAATCACCGACTAGACAAATCTTGGTGTTTTTCTCTTCATAAGGGGCGTTCTTGATTAGGTGACAGGACACCTAATTCCAAGGTTTTTCGGGACGATCCGGTTTTTGTATATGACCAGGCATCTGTTTTTCTATCTTCTTTCACTTTTCGCCAAAGCCTATCTCACGGCCGATCGGGTTTTGATATCTCTCTTTTCATCTTCTTTTCGTCTGGGTTGGCATTTGTTGGCTATGTCACATTACCTGGCCCTTCTTTGCCCTACTCTCTATGCCTGATTTTATTCGTCCTCTTTCCGTGTACCGTCTCTGTATATTGTGACTCCCGCCTCTCTCTCTCTATCTTCCTTCATTTAGTCTTATCTAATCTGTACTCAACTCACGAGTTAATGATTGGTTCCTACTTTTTTTATTTCTCTTATTTTCAGGCTATGCTTTTCCGCAGAATCCATTGTATGAATGGAGCAAGTGTGCAGAGAACCGATAGTCATGATTACATGGTTTTGCACATTGATAAGACTGGGCAGAGCGTAGGTTGGTCAGCTGAACCATTAGTGGTGCTAAAGCTTTTGGGTGTGGATAATGTTTTCACTTGCTAGGGATAGTTCTACAGTAGCAAACTACTCCGTAGGCTGCTGGAATTAAGTCCCACAGCTAGCCCTAACTGAGTCCCGTCCGCCAATGGGAAAATATCTAATATTATAGCCATTCATGTAGTATCAATTGAAACGGACGACTGAATTGAAATCATAGAGATTATAAGCCTAGATACTACCAGGTCGTGGTTTCACACATAGAAACCCCCAGATAATTACCTCATTTTGCTCCCACGATGTTCCTGCCAGAAAACCCCAGAGCAAAGTGCGACGAGCATAATGACAACATGGAATTGGCTGACCGATGGCGTTTTTTGACCACATCCTTGTAAGTCTACTGACCAATCGATAGCCAGATCAACGCTGATGCACATAGATTTAACGATAAGTGGTCCTAGCGAGTGATTTGTATATGGCTAATTCATACCGCGAACACCCCGTCTACCATGCGTTAAGGCGGGTAAAAAATAAAAGAGTATTCCTGCTGACCGCAAGTCCAATGCCAGATTGATTGTCGACAGTTGAAGTCTGCGAAGACAAAGAGGCGTGGGTATTTACGACGCGGGATCGATTTCATCCAGGTACATCCCGCTACCTTTGAGACTAACGAATGTTGTTTTGATTGAGCTCCCTTCCATACATGCGATACTGGATTGGATGGCACGATCTGCTATGATCCGTTGCTCACGAGCCTTAGCATCCGCTTCTTGTACGGCATCGGAACGGTCTTGATACAAAGCCTTGTAGATCTGGTCGGTGCCGTCGGTCATTTGCTTCGTCAGGAAATGAACAGCCTTTTCTGCTGCGGCCTCTGCTTGCGCCGCGAGGGATGTTCGCTCATCTACACATCGCCGTTTAGTGGATCGCTCGCGTTCCTCTTGGTCAAAGCTTTCTATGCGTTTCTTGGCCTCGACAAGTTTCCGGCGCTCCTCCTTTGCGGCAAGATACTTCAGCGAATGGCCTAGCTTTTGCTGAACTGTAGAACCAATTTCCAAAGGCGCGCAGGAGAAGAAAAGTACATGACCTTGGTCATCACAATGAAATTGCTCGCGGATATCGGCTGGAATGGCCGCATTTGCGGTATCGCTCAAATGAAACACTTCGACTGGCCGAGGAGCGTTGGGGTTGTACATAGCATGTGCTCCTTGTGCACGACCCATTGGATATGGCGTGTACTGGGGGCCCTGAGGAATAGAATACGGAAGAGGAGTTGCTGATCCTTGATAAGCACCTGGTATAGGACTCTGGGTCATAAAACCACTAGAGCGTCTCTGCTGTAGTGCTGGCTGATAAGTGACCTGAGGTTGGTGATAAGAAATAGGAGGAACAGTAACTGGCGATTGGTGAACAGGACCGATATGCGCAGCCGGCGAGCGCACCGGAACAGGGCTCGCTGCAGCTAGCAATGTGGCCGGGCTGTTCAAGGTAGGCTGCGTGGGCGCCTGACTCATCGACGCTTGTCGAGGAACTGACGGGAGAGCGGACGGAGGAATGGCCGGGGGAGGTGGTGATGGGGTTGGTTCGGGAGGTGGTGATTCCTTGGGAGTGTTGTCAGTTTGAATTAAACGAACGCATTAGGAGATCACCACTCACATTTTCATCCCGAGGACGACAGTGAACTGCACCCACTACTGGCGGTGCATTTTCTGCCCCCCAGGTCGGTTTTGGCAGATCATCCGTCTCTTTTGCATCACTCTTGAGCAGATGTTTGATCGGGCTGGGAATTTTTTTGATCCTGCGAGGAACATCATACAAATCCATTTCATAATCCTTCTCTCGCACTTCATCAGGAAGACAACTGGCCCAAGTTTTGATTTTGTTAAGCTTGTGTTTTTCCTCGTTGTACCGAGCCTCACACACATAAATCTCGTTATCAAGAGGAAAGTCTCTGGGCCGTCCGCGGTTGTAACGGGTGAAGAACATCACGAAACATCTGTCAACGATCTCATCAATTCGATGATCTCGGTATTGCCCAGTTTTGACAACCTCATTAGGATAGAAGTGCTTTTCGAAATGATGAACAGTCTGTTCCGGACGGTAGTACCAGCAGGCGTTGATCCATTTTTCGCCCTCAGAATCCTGCCAGGTTCGGTAGATTTGCGCCACAACCGGCTTGGTCACATCGTTGAGGTTCTGTATGTGCACCCAGTCGCCAACTTTCCACAGCTCACCCTTGTGAAGAATGCCATCTGGGAGCGGTAACCGACCGTCTTCCATCAGATATTCGCTGTCGGGTTTCTTTTTCTCAAAGTCTGCGAGCCTTCTAGCCTCCACTTGGAGATCCACAGCGTCCTTGTAGATTTGACTTTCGGATTGATTGTATGCCTTTGCGTTGTTAAACATGAGGTCCACGTCCCTCATGAAATGGTCCACTGAATTGTACTTCTTCCGCTTCGACTTCCGCTTGATAATATCGATCGCAACCGGATCTTTGGTTTCGATGTAGTAATCCGGGTATACGCCCTTATCCGGAAGACGCTCAAAATGTCGAACTTTGAGTTGGTTCCCAGGACCCTTGACTTTCCGGATGCCCTTAAGAACTGCCTTGATCCTGGCTTCCATCGGGGTATCGACACGCGGAGGGCGGCCTCGCTTTTTCCTCTGTTCTGGGTCTGCAGATTTACTTCCATCGTCTTTCGCAGGGTCACGTTTAGACCCGGGGCGAGGCCCCCTCTTCTTTCTCTTGCGACCTTCGTCATCCGAGTCATCATCATCGTCATCCTCCTCTTCATCTTCATCGTCATCCTCCTCCTCCTCCTCTGGCAAAGGATCCGGCTCCGGAATTTCACCCAAATCTGGCAGTTCAGCTTCTTGGGAAGTAATGATGCCTGCTGTAACTAGCTTCCGAAGCTCGTTAACGAAGGCATCTTTGATTACGAGTGAATCCTCGTAGGCCTGGGAGTCGGGCCGATTGTAGGTTTGTGCATTGTGAGGGATCTATGGGGAAAGCAATATCAGCAACGAATATGTAATGTTTGGGTCTGCTAGCTTACTAGGGCGCAATCTCGCACGAAATCAAAGACGCTCTGGTACTCTCGCTTGTTTATCTTCGCCTTTAGAATACTAAGCGCCATAGGCTCCTTGATGATATCATAATAATCGGGAACATTGCGCTTATTGACGCTGCGGTGAAAAAGTCTCGAGGGGTCATGGCCACTGTGAGATAAATACGCGCGTGAGCATATGTTATTTGCAACACAGCCGCCCTTGGTTTGTCGCGCAATCAGTTCGGCAACAACTTACTCTGGTTCTCGAATCTCATAGATTGCCAAGACAACATCCATCAAGTGTTTCCATTGCTCATTAGCGACAGCGCTGGCGACGTTGTTTGCCTTGCCTTCACCCTCGATTGACTGAACGGGTTCCTCAGGACTGGGTTGCGCTTGCGACGGTTCGGAGCCTCTCTCCATTGTTGACCACCACGGGCATGTGAAAAGCACCGCAAGTCAGAACGGATCCGATGATGATGCAAGGTGCGCCTTGTCAACTGATCTCTTTCCACTGGCAGACTATCTCAATGTTCCAAGAAGTGTTCAACAGCAACAGGCAGAAGTTCCTCAAGGAGCATGCTGACTAAGGAATATCCGCTGATACATAGGTATCATTTAGTGACCGTAATATACCAGTCTTGTAACTAAGCCGTATCTTTACAATTCTTACTGTGAAGGATGGATCAACCACTTTGGAATGTTCAATTAAGACTGAAAAGTGGTGGGTGTAACCTGCTCCTTGCCTTTGAGTGATATCCAGTTAGAACCTCAGAAATTCTGCTCAATGGTTCTGGGACAGGTACTGTCAGCACTCTAAGTCTACAGAGTACAGACTAGTATGTGTACTTCTATATCAAACTCTATTACCGGCGCATGTCCCAACGTGTGAGCTACGTACTAATGGAGAAATCAATAAACCCCATCTGCAATGGCAAAATGCGCTGGGGCAGGTGTCACCTTGATATTTTGCTTCCCCGTATGTTCTCCTCTTAGGCCTTGATGCGCATGGCTATTGCTGAGAGGTGATACGCCTAAGTATACAGAGTATATAAGCAGTGAGTATTTGTTTGGCTGAGACCACCAGCTGTATGGAGGACATGCAATATATACATCATTCGAGGGCAGTCAGCTCAAGATATAGTTTAAAGGTTTTGTGTTGACTGTTCACACAAAGCAAAACACGCAACCTGTAATCCTTTCAGAACATTTTTGCTGCCACCCAGGATGGCTTAATGTCCTTAAGGGTAGTGGTATCCAGGGGAGCGGTTATTCTGACAAAGGTTTTAACCCAATATAATTATTTATTTTGAAATGCTTCCGTGTTTCGATCCTGTAAGATACCACCATATAATCTTGAACAAGCAACCATTTGTAGTGAATAAGGTCTTATATACCCCAACTTATAATATGAAGCTTTAAAAAGGCCTTATATAGAGAGTATCTATATATGCAAAGTCAATACTAATTAATTATATTGCTTAATATCGCAAATTTGGCTGCGGCGACAGAAATTATAGGCTATTACATAGAGTAATGTTAGGGATTTGGTAGGTATTTGTTAT